>RCAB01000252.1:0-91577 GCA_003640385.1 Setaria digitata | reverse complement strand
TTATTATTATTATTATTATTATTATTATTATTATTATTATTATTATTGTTTATCATTATGGTCACCGATTAATTAATTAAATTTATCACTTAAATTAATAAAATTAATATTGTTATTAAAAGTAGCTGTTTTTATTATTAATTATTATTATTGCTATTTATTACAATTATAATTAATTATTATCATCATTTCTGTTAATGTTAATTAATTATCATTATTACTGTTATGGTTGTTATTATAATTAACTGTTGTTATTATTATTAGTAATGATAACAGTAACAAATAGTTGGAGCTGGAAAAGTTATAGCTTTAGGCATATTTTGCTACGAGGTTTGGGAAACTTTTAGAGCATTGAAGGGATTGAACAGCTCGAGCTACACCTCTCTTCAACTTTTAAACTAAATAGCACGAAATAATCTCCGTCCACCCCCATTTCTTTCGTGCTAGCTTCCTCATCCTTTCCTCTTCTTTTTTTACGCATATTCCTCTGTTTGCGTCAAAAATCATTTTTAAAATTTTCCGCTCAAAATGTTTGAAAAGAGCATTTCTTCCCTGCTCCAACTTTCATTTAAGCCTGTTTCAACAACCCCGACCAATCTTCTCGGCACATCTCCTCTCATTCTCCCTCATTTCACCTCACCTCACCTCACCTCACCTCATCTCATCTTACCTCACCTCACCTGCTAACCTCACCTCACCTCACTGCATCTTACCTCACTTCATCTCTCCACACCATCTTTCACATCTTCCACCAACAAACTATATTTCGATTTTATTTATTCCTCTGCGCTGCTGCTTCTTCATCTTCTACCTTTTCGTCATCTCTATTATCTAAATTTTCTTCAAATTTCATCATCACAACAAAACTTTTCTAAAGTTTAAACTTTTGCAACGACAAAATTTTTAGTAAAATGAAAATAGGAAAAAATTATCATAAAATTACCTTGTATAAATTATTTTCTTTCATTTTTCTTTTACTTTCTTTTAATCAATTTTAGAATTATCACTATTATCATTTGTTTGCTAGATATGCATGTATTAAATTCTGCTAAACTTATGCGAAATATTTTTAGCAAAAATGAAATGAATAAATTTGTCAATGAGCAAAAATCTGAATTTTATAGCGATGAATCGAAGCAATTGTAACAATTGCAAGAGGTAAATGGAACATTCACTTTTTCAAATTTACATATAAATATGCAAATATTTCCATTTTAAATATATCCCTGAGGATTTATTTGTTTGCATTCTTGTAAATTTGCCAAATTACAATTACATAGCTGTGGTGCTCTTAATTACTTGAAATGCTCCAATGTTCGAAATGTTTTCCTAACTATGGAATAATTAATTAGAAATATTCTTACAAATTATCAATGTAAAGGAAATAGCAAAGTTAGCACTCAAAATACGTTGTGAGACTGATATGCAAAGTAATATTGATGGTGCGCATTTCATGTAAAAATTGCTGAAATGAAGGTGAAAAATTGTGTTTAAAAACCAAAAAAAAAAAATGAGAAACTTGCAAACGGATTGATAAGAATTGATAAGTCAAAATAGTACTAAATTGTTCTACTTCATAGCTATGTTAATATAAATGATTAATAATAATAATTGGAAATGCAATAAATGAAACCTAAATTGCATTTTATTGAAATGGAATAGTATTTCTTACAGACATATGGATAAATAACCCTTAATGGAGAGAATTTCTGCCTTTTCTTCTTATAGTAATAGTAGTATTGTGTATGCCTGTGTAAAAATTGATAGTTATACATAAATATGTCAGTACAAGAAAAAAAGGAAAAGGAAAAATTGATAATTGATAAAATATATCAAAAAATGATCAAAAAAGCAGCAGAAAAAAGGATGATAAACTTAATTGATCCAAGAAAAGTATCAGTGTTGTTTATTTCAAGCATTACTTCGCTGGCAAAGGTTTCCTTTCCCTTTTTACAATTTGATAAAATATAATTTAATTTGCTTTTTTCTTATTCCTTACAAATTTATTAAAATAAAAAAAAAAAATTAATGTATAAGATGAATTGGTAAAAATGAGGGAAGGGATATAAATATACAACAAAAAATGAAAGAATACATTAAAATTATTCTAAAAACCGGACCAAAATGTATATATATTACCTGAATCAACCAGGTAAATTGTCAATTTGGGGAAAAAAGAAAATGGAAATTTGGTGTTAGGAAAAAAAAAGAATTCATACAGAAATGTTTTGCAGTATTATTTTCAAAATGGGAAACGAATTGGCAAAAGAGACGAGAAAGATTTTTGGGGCACAGTTATTAAATAAGCAAAAAAGTAAAATAAAATGTGAAATGTAGGTGAAGCAAAATTTGTGGATGAAAGAATGATAAAACTAGTCCTGTATACCGAAAAAAAAAAAGACGAAAAATTACAATAAAGCTAATTATCTCTTATTGCTACTGTAAAATGATTTATCGTGTTATTCAGGTGTATTTTAAAGATATAAATATATGCAATTATATTTAAAAATAATGAAAGTAATCAAATATATAATTTAATTTAGACTGAGAAAAATTCAGAGAAAAGTCGATGTTATAGGAATAAACAAAATTTTTTAAGTCATACATTTATTTCAAAAAATTTTCCAACTTTTCTAAATCCAATTGTGATTATTCCATAACTGTTCACATTTTATTCCAATTAAAAATATGCTCCAATTGTTCAGCTGTTATTTAAATCAATTGAGATCCATTAATGTTTATTTTCAAAAGCTAATTTATTTTCCAGTGTGTAAATAAATATTTTATATGTAAATGATATTTGTGTATAAGTGAAAGTAAAATACGATCGATATTAACAATAATTATACTTAAATTTAATCCTATAATCGAGTCCCATAATCCGATGCTTTCACTGTATATTTTACAACATACAGAACATTAACTGCTATCCAGAATCATTCTATATTGTATATTAATATATGTTACGATATACAAAGAATTAATCGGTATTCAAGATCGGTTTTATACTGTGTTTCAGTTAATCGCTTTTCGGAAGCTACTGTACGATATGATGGACGTACTATCGCTATTCCGGATAGGTTTTATATCATGCCATAGTTATTAATTTCCATTCAGAATGCATTTCGTAACGTACATATTAATCAATCCGGAAGCTATTGTATGTCACCTACCCATTATCATTCGGAATCTGCTGCATTTCGTAATACACGTGTTAATACGCCTTGGTCTTATGACCAACTTTAATTTTTGTATGCTTATTTTACAAATTTAAGAAAAAAAAAAGATTTAATTTTACAAAGTAATAATATAAAGTAATATATTATAAAGTAACAATATGGGTATCATTATGCTAAAATTTCTTTCCTAAAAGCTAAGTAGCATTTGTCAATGGGATACAAAATATTTAATGAACAAGAATTTTTACTTTTAATAAATTTTTGGTAAAGAAGCAGAAATTGGTGCATTATTATTTTTTCTTGCACATTTCCGTAGCAAAAAAAAAAAAAAAATATCTAATGATAAGTGACTATATTATCACTGACTATATCAAATGAAACTTATATGGGCCAATAATTAAGTGAAAAAAAAAATGAAAATAAAGCTGAACTAATGAGAACATATAATGGGATCAATTAGCGGAACAGAAATAAAATGTAAATTAGAGCACCTCAATTCAACTGATCCGTTCAGTCAATGAATTACAAAGTTGGATAAAAATTTTTCACTGCAATAATTGTCACCTTTTCAATCGCACACAATAACCTATTTTCTATTGCCGAAGTTGTAACCTTTTGTACCAATTTTGTACTATGATAAGAGGAAGAATGAAAAATGAAGGAAAAAAAGTAAAATAAAAAATAATTATTCTTTTTTTCTAATTTTACAAAATTACATGAGCAGATATTTTGATATGAAATAAATTTTGCTGTAAATTATTTAAAAATCAAATGATCAGGTGATTGCATGAATTGTATGATAAGCTAATCAGTGAACAAAATATTCTACTAGTTTATCAAAAAAAAAAATGGTAAGGTAATTTATGAGAGAAAAAATTTATCCCTTCCAAAATATAAAGATAATTCAAAGAAAAAAAAATTTACTGATGTATGATGAATTTGTCAATGAGCGAAAATGTCACAATGCTTATTATAAACGGATTGAGATACAATTAAACAAAAGATATTTATTGAACAAATCATAATTAAGCATAAGTTATTGCCTACCTAATAACAACTAAGACTTGTTTCAATGTGAAATTGATTGAAATTTCACTCTAAGTATTATTTGCGAGATCTTTCGAGATTTTATCAATATGATCAGGAACGAGGCTAAAAAAAAATGGGAGTGCATAAATGATAAAATAATAAAATTATTAACAGTACTAAATGATAAAACTTATGGTGCAAGATAATATAAGAATAACCACTTAAGAAAAAAATTAATTTTGCGGAAAAAACAAAAAAAAAAAAAAAAAGCTAACAAATATTGAAAATACAGTGTGAAGTGTGAAATTAATTTAAAATGCTGACAGCTGAAAAAGCAAGTTGAAAAAAAACCGAGCGAAAAGAGAGAGCGATAGATTAAATACCGAAAATTTGAAATGAAAACTAATTTCAAGTAATATAATTAAGTACATTAGTATTTAAATATCTGCAAATAACAAAAACTACATGAAACATTGCTGTGGAAGTATGAGTAAAAGTGTTCATAAGAGGTGAAGAGATAGTGATATAGTCAGTCAGGTGACATGAATGTAAAAACAGAAAAAAAAAAAAAGTGAAAAAGGTAAAATGAGGCGAAGATGGAGAGACAGGGAAAGAAAGAGAGAGGAAAAGTATGGATGAAAAAAATGACTGAATTTTAAAATTGACAAAATGTAACATTTCACATTGAAGTACAGCAACACCTAAGATACAGCTGCCACCAGTAACATCAGCAGCAAAATATTCGTCATTTAAAACAGGTAAAAGGTGAAATTTACCCGTATCTAAGGAGTATGCCAGTGGGTGTGTCTGCCTGTATCGGCGTGGATCTTCTTGTCTCTGTTTTTGTGTGCGGAGATGCTTGTCTGGGTGTATCTGCGTGGATTTCAATTCGTGGATGTAGCGATACGGATAACGTGGATACGTGGATGCATGTACGTGGGTCTAGTGGCCTGAATTTTTGCGAGAGCGAAGGAAGAAATCCACTTTTCATGATCAACATACTGTGATTGCTAAATATCATTATAAATTGATACTTTTATATTACCACTGGAGATTGAAAAAAAATTTGATGAGCAAATTAATATATTAAAATATTAGATCAGATAATTGCTAGTATTTTTTCTTTTTTTGGAAGTAGCTTGCTAAAGAAGTTTGGAAACTTTAAAAAATGCTTATTAATTGATTTTAAATTTTCAATTATCACTTCCCATGTTTGCAGTAAATTTTTATAACATCTGCACAATATATTATTTTATTGAATTTTTTCAATTTTTTTTTTTCGCTTTTAGAAAAATGCTGAAGAAAAATAAAGTAGAAAAAAAAGAATCATCTAGGGCAATAAAAACTTAAAATATGAAATTGCTTATTTTCAAAGAAAGTATAAAAATGAGTCATTGTATGGAATTTAGTTCAAATTCCAATTTAGATTGCAAAATCAGTGATTGAAAATTTATACAATTACTGAATAATATTAGTATTGATTTGGTAAATCATGGCGATAATATTTGCAAAATGCTACTTGTAGAAATCGAGAATTCAAATTTCTTACAAGAAAAAGAAGCAATATGAATTGTACAGTGTTCGAATTTAAGATTTTAAAACATCTATTCGAAATTTCTTTCCATTCCCCATTTATTATTCACCTTTTTTAATTTGATAAAATTTTTCGAAATACAAGTAAATGCTGTGAAATTATCAGTTGTTGAATAATTTAGGAATAGGGCGCAAAAATGATTGCACCAATTGAAAAATTGTGATTTTAAAAGGAACGAAATGACACAGGACAAAACGATGGCACAATTGATGACAACTACGAGAATGATAATGGTAGCAATAGAATCATCAACGATTCATCTATCAAATCAAATGATTGTCCCAAATTCCAGAAAATAGGGGTCCTTTCATCTCATTATACACGGACGGACAATAGATACACGCATGAACTAACTGTTACATACATGCGTATACGTCAAAATGTTTACGCGAGAGATGATAGTGATAATAATTTGATTATGAATAAGTGAAGAATCTGTTAGGATTCTAATCATAATCATAATCAAAAAGTACCAATAATAAATTATCAACCTTTTAAGTGAGAATTCGAAAAATATATCTTAGCATCACTCGAAATTTTATTGCATTTAGTACTTTTTTTTTTTGCCTTAATTTTTAAAAACTTGTCCTTTTTTTTAATCAATAGGCAAAAAATACAACCAAAATTTTATGATATAAAAGACTAAAACAGTTCCATGCAGGGAAAAATGATAAAATTTTGATTGAAAATAACTGTTAGTTAAAAATTTGATTTTTCTTCTCATCAGAAACATCCTATCATTCATTCATTTTGTTCCTTTTTATGGAAAAAAGCCGAAAAAATTTTGATGAAAAAAAGAAAAATATTACACAGTTATGAAATAATAAGTTTTTTAATTGCTAATGTCATTTCTTTAAGAAAAAAGAAATAGAAACGAGAATAAAATTGTAATTATTATCTGTATAATGGAAAAAAGTTTTAATTTAGGATATGAAATATCTGGCAGTTTCCAATTCTGACGTAATGAACTCTAAAATTTTTTCGTTTTATTCAAAAAACTGCTGATATAACAGGTTAGCGTATTGCTTCAGCATGAGATAATAAATATTAATTAGAATAATTTAAATGATTAAACAATCCTCAAATGACCATTTGCGAAAGTTCACGTAATTGGAAAACTCAAAAATTATTGAACCAATAAATTAATCAGCTCATGAAATAGCTGTTGCCATTATTATTTGTGGGAAAAATTTAATCAGATAATGGATGTAAAAATAACTAAGTATGACAAATGAAATATAAAATTTAACTAATAAATCTTTTCCCATTTTTTGTTCACTATCTTATGACAGGTGTAGTTTTAAAATGACATTAAGTGACAATAAATATGGAATTATTTTGAATCATTACTTAGAAAAACAAAAAAAAAGAAAAAAGAAAAGAAGAAGCAGTTATTAGATGCTGTTTTAAATTTCACAAATAACTGTCTTCTGTTCTTTTTTTTTTTAATTTCAATAAAAAGTTCATTGCGGAAAAAACACAGTTTGATAGTAATGACAATTTTAAAACGAAACGCTTCTGGTTGCTCTTTTTATTAAATTTCTAATAAAAAAAAAAAACTGTGTAATTAGCCTGAAAATAAAAAAAAATCTAGTTAATCCAATATATATATATATATTAGAATATAATAGAATATATATATATATTCTAATATATATATATATATATATAATATATTTTACATATATATTATATTATATATATATAGAATCGTCCTGAAAAAGGGGTCGTCCAGGTGGTACGACCTGTTTTTCATATTTTAATCACAAATGATTCAAATTGTCCATTCCTCAACTGGGGGGGGGCCATGACCCATTTCTTTGGCAACTTAATTACATCTTCACTGTTTCTTTTTCTTCCTTCACTTCTCCTTTATGTGATATATTTTTTAAAAGATAAATTAATAAAATTGGGAAAAAGATTTAGAATTAAATGAATAAGAGTAACAAAGAAGAAACTGCTTAATTTAAACAAAAAAGCAATGAATATAAAACAAAACCGTTTAAAAAATGAAAAATCTAACAATCTGAAATTATTTATATATTTAGATTAAAGTTTAAAAAAATGGAAATTTACTTGTATTTATACTTCTGAAATAAATTGTCACTGTTTTCCTCATTTTTAAATAAATTAATCAAATCATTAATTTAATTTTAGTTATTTCATTTCAGAGGGTTGCTAAAAGTCTTATTTGTATTAAATATGGTAACAATAGCGAGAAATAATTTTTTTTTAAATTAAATTTCTTGCGCATTCCTTTATCCATCGCAATAAATCTGAAAATTACGATAAGCAATTTTACTGATATCACCGGTATTACAAACTGTAATGTACCAGCGCTGTTATTTTTTGTGCAATTTAAACAGCTTATTCCTTAATTAAGTTGTAATTGAAAAAATTGATCAAAATGAAGCATTGTTTATTTTTGAAGATATTCATTTAAAAAAAAATATGACATATTTTATGAAATTACACGAGAAACGGTACCTTCAAGGAATTTTTTTTAATTAAGGAACATTACAGAAGACGGAAGAAGAAAAAAAACATGGCAATTTAAAATTATATTTTAAGGAAATTTCCTCAAAATTTACAATAATACTGATATGTAATGAGTGATTCTATTTATTAATTGGTTTAATTTGTTTCTTATCATTAATTCCAACAATTTTGCTAACTGCTCATTTTTTTTTTAATAAAATTTGTAATATATGCTATCATTTTACTTGAATATTATGTTAGTGAAAATGTTCGTCTTCGTCATTTAGATTATAAATTGCAAATCCCTTTGACACTTTAGCTTTTACTTTTTAAAAACTATTCCTGCAAACTTTAACATAAGTTATTTATATTTTAAAGAAGAAAAGGAAAAAAAGCAATATTATTTTTACTCATTTCCAATTTCTCAAATTTCAGAATTAAACATTTTTTTCACAATAAAACCTCATATTTGTAATGGAAAATCCTAATTAACATAAAGTAATGACAATTAAATCAAATAACATTTGTCATGGAAATGTTTCTTAGTTAATTTAACTGAGTAAAGTTTGTGTTTTGTGCTCGCTGTTTGCATAATGTGACAACATCTGGAGGAATTTTCCTCACCAATGAATGAAGATTTTCCGATCCGGCCAGTATTTGTGATGATTCTGAAAATGCTTATCAACTCAGGTAATTATTAATTTCTCTGCTAAGGTGGATTAAAGGGAAACTAGTTAGTAGTTTAAATTTAACATCAATAATGTGGACAATTTATTTAAAAAAAGTAGTAATAAAATTAGTATCATTAATGTATTCCTTCTAATGATGCCATTTCGAAACATGATTAATCTAGGATTGGTTAATTAATCGATTGCATAAGATAAAAGGGTTTTGTCAGATCGGTTATATTCGTTAAGGTGATCAGTGTCCGCTATGCCGGTTATTCTGAACCGTTTAATCCAGAACATATCGGATGTGTTAAGCTAGTATTGCCGATATACCGGATTTTCAAATCAATTGATGACCGATGTAGCGTATTTTACGATAAAATTATAAATATCCTGATTTAAAAAAAAAAAAAGAAAAAAACATCCCAATTAATTTCAGCCATTCCTTTGTTGATTAGACATCCAGTGATTTCAAATCACTTTTGATTACAATCAACCAACAAATGTCCTTATTTTTTCACTTTATCAAATCTTTTGATAGTATCAAATAATGTATTTCCAGTTATTTTGTCAATTTAATAAGTTAATTGTAAATTTTAATAAAAATTTTCAAAGTAAAACCATTAATCTAAAAAAAAATGAAAAAATGTTTACCTTTAGAGTAGTTGTTATACTTTGTTAGTCGAATATACAGAAGAAAGGTAACAACAAATAATGCCACCGAAATAGCACCCAAACTTGATGCAATAAAAAATAATCCTTGCTTGCTAATGAAACAACTATCTGAAAAAAAAGAGATTAATAATGTTAATTAAATTTGTTTTTGCAAATATTTCAAATGGATTATTTACTTTTAACTGTTAACATTGATAATTATCAGCAATATTATCTATTAATTATGTCGGCAATAAAGAGGCCATTCGGCATTAAGTAGTGGTAGCAGTTGTCACGTAATCATTATCACTTGTGCTATCATCAACAATTGTCATTAACAGTTGCTACTGACGGTTTTTAGTAGCATTATCATGAAAAGTTTATTGCTAGGGAATCGAAAAAAATTTGGAAAGATTGAATTAAAAGATTAAAAGAAATACACGAATAGCAATCAGCAAGAAATCGTTAGTATCAATCTCGAGAATATTCTATTCTCGGCTTTTATTTCAGCACTAATAACTTCATTTCTATCAACTAATAACTTCACCTTTCTCCTTTTTCAATTGGTTAGCAATTGGTGGCTCTTCATCAAGATCATAGATAATTAATTGGCCAGCAATCATTGTTGTTTCATCCTTATTACCACTACTTATCATTGGTGATATTGGATTATCATTTTGGATCAATGGATGATTTTCATTTTCCACTCGTTTAGTGGTAGCAGTTTCTGTCAGCGGTTTATCAGCCAATCGCGTTGAATCCCACGACACCTGGGAATATTTGACAAAAAGTTTTAAAAATTCCTAAATTTCGGCCATGATAAAAGTTTGCTGAAATATCAGGGAAACTATTATTATTTTTCTATAAAAATCAACTTCTTCTTGCACATTTTTAAAATAATCAATAATGAAAAAAAAAAGAAATAGATGAAATAAATACTTTTACAGTTTTAATTTTATCACCCGGTTTATACTTCCCACTTATCATTGATGATTTCGGTGTTGTCTTCTTATTTACTTCATTTTCCTTTTCTTTCACCTAAAAATTGAAAATGTTACTCAAATGATAACGCAGTAGAATGAAGATTCACGTAAAGTGAAGTAGTCTCACAAATTGATATATATATACTTTATTTGTATGTTCGACTGAATGAAAAAAAAAAGAAATTTTGCTCATAAATTAACAAAATTTACTGAAAAATTTTCGATTGTGCACCACATTTTATGACTTCAATGTAATTGATCAGCAATATTTAATGTAATTAATCAGCATAATCAATTAAGAACACTTTTAACCTGATTCATTAAGTAATCAAAACCCCGCATTAGTGCTCGTCGATCTTCCACCGAATCGTGAAACATTTTCTGCAACGAATCAGCGCTAACTTCATCCGGTAAATTCGCCAATAAATCATTTAAATTAGACGGAATCGTTATGTCATCATCATGTTCTGTACCTTTATATTTTTCTGAATCATTTACCATAATCAATATTGTGAATAAGATATTTGCAAAGATGAGCCAAAATTATTTATATTTTCAAAAAAGAAGAAAGAAAGAAAAATGATTGTTTAATTTATATGCCATTAAAATGTGGACATAATTTTACTGCACCCATTTGTATACATCACAATATATTATATTTACATGTAAGTATTTCATTTTAATCACCACTTCCTTAAGACTTAAATGCTTAAATCCCATTTCAAAGAAATAAATGAGTAACAAGTAAATTATAAACATTACTTTCTGCACCTTCTTGGCTATTATGGTTACTATTACTTTGGTTTTCATCGGTTTCAAAAATAGTTGTTACTAATGCCTAAAATAGAAATTCAAAATTAATAAAACTAAAAGAATAAAAGGAATTGTCAATTAGAGAGGACAAAAATGGACGGAACAAAAATATTAAATTAACAGTAAAAATAATTGGTTCAAAAAAAGAGATGTTTATTATGAAGTTAAAAAGATAAAATATTCTTCATAAAAAGCAAAGTTGCCAAACTCTTTTTTTTTAAGTAAAAGCTTGATACCGTTGACGTTTCCGGTTTTACAATCTGGCGAAATTCGTATTTCGGGTCGTGTCGTCCCAATGCTGAAAGTTTCAACCCACCGGAAACTAAATTGCCTTCTTCAACTTTTCCACCACTGATCCTAAATACAAGTGGAAAGACGAGAAATTCATCCATTTTGAAATTTATTAAATTCTCAAGCATTTTTTCTTCCATCTGAACAATTGTCAACATTCCATCAATTATTAAAAAATAAATAAATGTAACTCATTAAAATTGTTTGTCAATTTTTTCAAAAATTCTCCTTTCTCTCTCTTTTCTTGCTACTTAATTCGTTTCATCAAATCTAGAGTTTTAAAAAAAGTTTAATTGGAGAGAAAGGCTAAAACTCTTTTCGTCCAATATTTCATAATTTGAACCTAGATTGTTCTTCGGGATATTCATCCATTAAACCATTTGACATTTCCACTTCATTTTCCGGTTTTTGGCCTTTTTTAACAAATTTCATTGGCGATGTTAGAATGATCGGTTCTCCTATTCCGGAAAGTTTTTTTCCTCGTTTTTCCGTCGTATATTCCGTATTTTCGATTTGTAAACTACATGATGGTGGCTAAATTCATTTTTTAGTACTATAAATTCCTTCATTAGTTTAATAATCAATCCACTTCATTCCCACCATTCATCACTACTGATCCATTAAATTCATGCTTTCTTTAAAATGAAATTAATTTTTAATAACTAAAATGGAAGAAAAAAATAAATTGATATCAAATTAAACTTTCCCTTTTAGACTGATCCAGTTGTCTATCTTTATATTGACATTTGCAAGTTAATTCAATCCTTTCTTAAAAGAAAGTTTAATTTAGTAATGGAACAAAAAATGTTTATAATTAATAATAAAACTTTTTCTTTTACCGTAATCCCATTGCACATGCCTGCCTTTTTCATACACATTTGAATTTGACAGAAGAACCAAACACCCGGCCGATCGGCAAATTTAAATACCATACTTTCACCGTATGCTCGTTGCAGATCTGCTGAATACCGTATACCCGTAATAAGTATTGGATCAATTGAACACCTGGATTTACTCGAATTTATTCTTTTTTTCCCCTTTTCATAATTAATATCAAATCTAATTGTTAAAAATCAAAAATATTCCAAGTTTTTCTCGGATAAAAAATTTGAATTAGACAAAAAACAAGCAACCGCCTTAAATTTTTATTTTAAGTTAAAATTAAATTTTCAAAAAGAAAAAGGAGATAGCAATAACCCCTTGGAATCTATGACATCTGAACGTTTGCCGAATCCATCTGTTACGTAACAATTATTGATAAGTATGCCATACATTTCTATAAATGATTAAATTTTTTGGAATAAAAAGCGTTAAAAATTTATTTCAAATTGCCAAATCTTTTCTTCTTTCACAAAATGCAATTATCAGATATAAAATTTACAAAAAAGAAGAAGGAAAATTATATGCAAATAATACTAAATTTAACTTCTTTTTTTGAGAATGTTACTGAAAAATTTTTAAGGCTCAATTAAATACCGCTAAAATTAATAAGCACTCAGCGAGATTTTATTGATATGCAAATTATTGCCATGTAAGCAAACGAAATATAAAACTTTCAAACTTTGGAAAAGTAATTTAAAAATTTCGATAGAAAAAAAAGCAAAAGTTTCTTACGATCATCGCAATGCCATTGATGAAGTATTCGATCGCCAACTCGAGCAAACTTAATTATTGGTCCAGCAGGTTTACCTGATTCTAAATCATCAATACTACTCGCGTGAATACTGTAGCTGCAACCTGGAATTGGATGACGTGCTGCCATTTCTGTTGTTGCTATCATACTGAAATCATGTTTTCTAAGTATTAAATGAAGACTGAAATTTACTTTATGATGGTTGCATAAAATACTATAATTTATTTGCATTTGCTTTTGTTTTTTCCTTTTTCGTCAAAATACAAGACTTGAAAGTAAATTTGATTTAGTTACTAAGCCAGTTAAATTGGAAGAATTACGATTGGTAAAAAATACAATTATATTTTATGCAATTACTTTTTTCTTTTCTACTTTGTTCAGAAATTGGTGTGAAATATGTAAATAAAGTGATAAACAAAAAAACAAAAGATTGATTTATATGAAATAGACAATCAAATTCTATGAATGAAATACGTAATCAAATTGATAAAAATAATAACAAAATATTCGCGTAAAAATATATTCAAAATATTAATTCTCATATTATCTAAATTTTTAGATATTATTTCTTGCAAACTTTTTCTTCTAATCAATGCTGCATTAATCACAACTATTGTTATAATAAGCAATTTGGGAAGGATGATACATTCTGCAATTGTTTTAATGTAATCACCCGTTTTTTTGCCTCTTTTCTACATTTTAATTAATTAAATAATTAGGGAAAGAAATTGTTGCAGTGGTAACAATGATAACAATCACTCTTTTGACGGAAAAATTTCCATTTCCTTGACCATTTCAAAAATATTTAATTTCAGACTGCTACCATAAATAATCCTGTACGCAATAAAAGAGATGCACGATCATTTTGCAAACTTGTTCGAGCTTTTGGCGAAACAGCATACATGCAGGCTGGGAGGTTAATTAAGACTAATTAATTGTATTTGTCGTTTTTTTTGTTTGCTATCCAAATTTTTTCCTTTCTTTTAATAATCAACATTATCCCATCTTTTATACTAATTTCAAACAGCTGGTTAATTAAAGAAGCCGGCAGATTTTCAGACCTCTTTCCGACTAAATGGAAGCCTTAATAAACTAATTAATTAAGGATGATTGGTGGGAAGTGGGAGAATAAGTACAAAGCTACCAGAAGAACATATTTCTGGATCTCTGTCAATTGAAAATATTTCAAAAAAGGAATTCTTCCATCATTTCAAATGTTAGCAAATCAAATCAAGTTATCCATTTGTAAAATGAAGCTATTAATAATTACGCAACCTTATCAGTTTGGGTTTTAAGAAATAAAAAAAAACCGTTAAATTTAATTCATATATTCAAATAATGTCTTAACTGGCTAATTAATAGTTCATTCATCCCTATGTTTAATTGTATCATGTAATTTAAATATTCGAGAAAAAAATGAAGTTGCAAACTGATATTCTATATCGAGGAAAAAAAAATGAAAAAAAGCGGGCAGTTTTAGAAATAATTAAATTTTTATAAACTACGGAAATACGACCTAAAATTTGATTTTTTTTTTCTTCTTCACTCTTTCTCTCAATGACCCAGTTTTTGCTTTTTTTTTTTTTTTACCTAATTATGTGCTATATATATATATATATAGCTACCAGAAGAACATATTTCTGGATCTCTGTCAATTGAAAATATTAATATGTATATATATAGCATATATGTATAAAACTGTGCTTACGAATATATGCAAAATGAACACAGGTATTGCATTGAAATTAAAATTTTGTGAAAATTAAAATTAAAATTCCAATCACTGCCTAACAGCTTTTACTGTCTCGAGACCTACAATGGTAGAAAACAATTTTGTCTGAAGGAAAAAACAAAGTGCCTGGTGAACGAAATATTATAATCCGAAATCTCAACAAATTTTCACAAAATTATTTTCCTCCATAATTAAAAAAAAAGACTTTTAATTTTCCATCTATTTCCTTTTTATTTTATCATTGGAAAATATCCCTTACCTGACGCCAATTCCAGCAGTGAGTCCATGGCTAGCCTCTTCGAAAAAGCATTTAACATGAAATGCTTGATCAACCTTTGTGATAAATATCTGCAGATCAGTTAGCCTTTCATTTAATTTTAACCTTCCATTTTTTCCAGTGCTAATTAATAATAAGAAGTTCCATTTTGACTAATTAATTTGTTGCATTTATGGTTACCACTTCACACATCTTATATGGAATCTATTTTTTTAAGCCGTAAAATGAAAAAAAAAAAAAAAAATGCAAAAAAATAACAAAATTAGATTATTTAAGAAAATTTTAGTATGCCTTAAAAAAAAAAAAGAAAAAAAAAATGATTTTGCAATAAGCAAACCGTGTGGAATGAAACAACCATTGTGATTCCGTAATACATTCCTCGTGGATCCACCTAAAATGATTTCAGTTTGTTAAGATACTATCCAAATTCAAAATTGCAATTAACATAGTTTGGTTAATTAATAATTCTATTCACTCATAAAATCACATAATAATTTTATTCAATTCACCAAACATTGCCACCACAAAAACGTATAAAATTCATTACATCATCAAATCATATGATAATAAATTCTCGGCATTTAACATTTAACTGAAAGGACTTTTGTTTGGGGTAAATTTTACATTTATTTATTTAATTGGATTCGAAAATGATGAGTGAAAGCAGAAACAAAAAAAAAAAAGATGAAAATGAATTAAAACTTAAAGTTCAATAGAGGTCAAGGAGTTTTATGTTACACTGATTACATTTTGCAAAGTTATAACAAAATGACAAAAATAAGAGTGTTATTATAGTTTAGCTAGCAATTCAGCATATTCAAATTGTTTCACTGCTCCAATTTTGGTTGATTAAAATGATTTTGCCAATTAAGAAACCGGACTTCATTACATCCATCGATAGCAGCCGAATTTTCTATTTTTCGTTTAATTTTTATTTTCGTTTTTTTTTTGAAATTAAAATATGAAATGATAAGGATTGATATAAAATTATTATTATCTGTTGATCCTGTAAATATCGCGCGTTTTTTTGATTTCATCATTTTGTAAATTTGATGAAATTATTGTATGATTTAATGAAATAGTAGAACTCAGCGGTTATCATATTGATTAAAATCACTTTAATTACATTTCAATGTATTTTGGCAATTTAATTTTAACAAAGAAAAATGTATTCCTGTCAACTTACGGATCGTAAACTTCGCATTCCGCATGTTCCGAATTTCAGAACCATATGAGGTTTCTTGGTTCTTTCTGGAGCAAAATCGTCTTTGTAGCAAGCCGGATTGTCAGCTTTCCCTTTAGCGTAAATTCGACCTGCTTGTTTGAGATTTTTAGGATTAGGTAAGATGGAAAAAGAGAAAAAGTTAAATGATTACGAAAGAATTACCATCAGAGTTTCATAAAGCATTTATTTAGATAAAACTAATGATCGATCCTTCAATCCAGTTTTATTTATTTATTTATTTTGAATAATACTGTTTTGCAGTTTTTTTAAGTCTAGAAAATATTAAAGGATTTTTTTTGAAGTTATATGAGCTGTTTTTTATTGTCAAATGAAGTTCACGGTTAATTTTAGCTTTATAATTTATTTGAAATTATATATCTAGCATGCAGGAAGAAAATTTTTTGGGTTATCTTTTAACTTAATTAAAGTAATTAAATCGAATCAAAAGTGCCACCGTTGAATATTTTTCTTGTTTTAACAAAAATACGAATTTCTTCATCAAGACATTCAATATCTGGATCACCGACGATAGCATTATCAATTGTTATCGTTGCTACATAATCCATCAACAGTAACAATGCCTTTAAAATATTTTGTTTTCACAATAAAAAAAGAAAAATTGTAGAAAATGATGGGAAATTAAAAGTAATTGAAAACTTGAAAGGCAGAAAAAGGCAAGGAAAAGAGAATTTAAAAAAAATTTATTTGAGTGTTCTTGATGAAATGATTCTTTGATTCTGTAAAATAATTTTAAATAAGTTTTAATTTATCAGCCATTCAGTGAAGCATACTATTGCAAACTGTCGTGCAAAAATAAAAAAATTCATCGTCCGTTTTTCATAGCATAGTAAATTCGGAAATCTTCCCGGTTAACGAATATTTTCCTGAAAGTCGCACAAATTTCGATTGAACATTATGTAATTTTTAGGTCATTATCTCAATATATGCAAGCATCTACCAGCTGCTGTGATTAATGCACGATTAACAGCAAATAAAGAAGAAATTTTGAATTTCCCATAAAAAAATAGTCAAAATTTTTTGGTAAAATACCTGTTTATTGATAAAATTAATTTATCATAATGTGCCATTAAAACAGAAACTTCCCATTTTTACGAACTTGGATGAAAATTAATCAGCTAATTAATGCAAGATTAAATTTTGTAGTAAACTTCAACTAATTAAAATACAATTTAGTAATGAGTGAATGCGATGAATAAGGTAAAATGAATAATTCAAGTAAAGTAAGTAAGTAAATAGGATTGCATAAATCCATGTAAATGTGATCAAATAAAGATGAAATGGGAATGATTGCAATTGTTAATTGCCACTGTGCTGAGGATGATGATGACCTGACCTCAATGAGAGGCTTTCATCACTGAGGAATATGGTGATGGTAATGATGATCGGTTCATAATTACGGATATTTATAAAAGGAACTACAATTGCAACAGCCGGAAGAATCCATCTTTTCTGGATTATGCAACCACTTCTTTTGTTGCCACAATCACCACCTACTTTTTACCTCATCATTATTATTATTCTGACTATAGTCGGATTTTTATTGTCATCATCACCATCTCATTATTATCATCATAATTATTATCGCTATTCTCTTTTATCTTCATAATCCCTTTCTTACTATTATCATTGTAATCAGTGCTGTAATCAGCATTTCCACCAACATTATCATCGTTTGCATTACATCATCACCATTCTTTGCATTGTCATGATGATTATCGTTATCACCATCATTTACTGTCACCATTATTAATATCATGTCACTTTTTTCATGATCTATTGAAAGCAAACCGTAGCTGTTAACTATATTAAATTACGAAATAGCTGAAGCTAAAAACTTTAGAGAAAAGCATCTCAGTGATGCTTATCATATAATTTTCGAATTTAAAATTTTAACTTATACCTCAGCAGAACACAAAAGTCCTGTTAACTGGCTTTTTAATGGTAATTTCATTTCCTTTCAACAAGCCGTTTTCTTCGCCATCATCCATAGTACATTTTTATCATTAAAAAGAAATAGAATATGATTGATACCTGTTACTATTACAAATGAATTATTTTAAGTATTAAGAATGTCATATGAAACCATCATGGAACATTGATTTTTGCACTTCACAAATAATGAATCTTCTCAGTGTATTTTTGTGTTTTTTTGTTTTAGTTCCAAATAATTTCTTTTTTAATTTAACTCAACAACTGATAACTTCATCAGCAAAATGAATTGATCAAAATGATTTAAATTTAAGAAACTGCTAAATTAATTCAAAAAGTGATTAATACATGTGGCATTGGATGAAATTAATTTTTTAGAAAAGCATGTCATATATTATATAAAAGCCACCAATAATTTGCATCAAAATTTCCTTCTTGAATAATCCAACTGTAAAATCTAAAAATCTTTTCATAGCACAAATAAACGAACATTTTGATTAAAAATTTGGGATGAAGTTTAAACTTATGAAAATTTTAAGTTGGAACAAAAAAAAGGAAAATATTATGATGCTTGAAATGAGGCGAATATATTGTTTCTTAAATTTTAAACTGCCCACTTCTATCACATAACGTTACTTCCATGAAAATTTTCTTAAATAATTTTTATTTAACCTAACTTTTTCTTTTTCTTTAAATGTATTTTTGTGTCGTAAAAAGTTGAAAAAAAAACCATAAATTAGAAAATTTGCAAAAAATAAGTGCATCAATATTTCGTGATACTGAAAGAGATCATTATGGACGAAATGTAAAAAGAATATGAAATATAAAAAAAATCAAAAAAAAAAAGATGAACTATTTGGTAATTTATTTTTCCTTCTTCATTTTTTTTATTCTACATTTCTTATTTCTTCCTTTTTTTTTAGTAAGAATTAGGAAGTACAAATTTCGGCAGTTCCTAAAATCTTTCAACAAAACAAAACATATCGCCGACTTTTTCCTTCCTACTTATCACTACTTTTTTATCATTCTCAAACAGAATTATTTTTCTTCTGAACTTCAGTTAATTTCATAATTACGACTAATTTAACATTTGTTTTCTTTCCACTTCAGTTTTTTTACTATTATTTCTTTTTTTTCGAAATTTCGGATTAAAATTTTAAAGCAAAACTTACCAAATTTGCTCGGGAACATTTTTGCTTGCTTCATTCGCCAAACAATTTTTTCATTTTTACTCAACCATAAAGTTCCTTCATTCTCTTTTTTTTTCAGTAATAATTATTTCAAATTCCGCATTTTTTATTAGTTTGAATTCATTTGAAGTCATTCAGATTGATGCTTAGTATTTATTTAATCCGTCAATAACAAACAATTGCTCAACAAACAAGAATATATTTATTTGTTGAGAAATAAGAATATATTTGTTTGTTGAGAGAGAAAGAGAAAAACCTAAGCGTGCGTACGTGAAACTTTCATTCGCAATAAAAGAATCCTTTTTTTTAATTCACAAACAGTTAAAAAGTTTTCAGAATGAATAAATTTAAAGGAAAAAAAAAAGAAGATTCCACTGTCTCGCACGTCTAACCTGAAATTGCCTTTTTTTTATATGGAAAAAAGTTATGATATAACAATGAAAAGACGAAGAAAATCTCTGAAAGATAATTGGAAACATTCAGTTGCAGTAATTCATTGAGCTTTAAATGGAAGAAAAAAAAAATGATAAATTCAAATTTTTCAAAACCTTGACTTTTTCTGTGGCATTGGAAAAAAAAGCACTGTTAAAAGATACACGAATGCAATCACATGGAAAACTGAATTTTGTTATTTTAAATAATTTCAATTCACAATCACTGGAATTTAAAAGTCTTTTTAAGAAATTTTCATTTCAACTTATTGACTGTCAGTAGTCAGGTGGAAAGAAAAAAAAAAATCAAAAAAGAAAATGAAAATGTGAACTTTAACAATTTCAATGATGATGTAATCATTTTACGATCGAATTCATTAGTGTTAAGGTAAAATTCACAATTTAAAAGTTCACAGTTTATAGCATGATTTAGTAGACAATTTCAAATTATTGATTGGTTATTAATTAAGATGTTTTGTATTGTGTATTTTTATTAATTAAGATATTATTTTATATTGCGTATACGAAAATAATGGATATAAAGTTAAAATTATTGTTCCTTTTTTTCGCCAAAACAATAAAAAAAAATTTAAAAACATTGATAACTGTTTTTATTTAATGTTTACATAAACAACTAATTAGAATTGCAAAATTTTATTGGAAAAAGAAAATTAAAATTTGAAACTATCATCTTTTGACTGTTTTAGAAAGTATAAACATTTGCAAAGGGCGAAAAAAGAAAAGGCAAGAAAATTATGTAAATTTTAAGAGAATTGAGGTAACCAATATAAATAGCAATAAACTGATAATGTTTTATATTCAAATTTATTACTGTAGATTTCAAATTCTTTATAGTAAAATTTTTTAAATTTCTAAATTTGACACATAATTCTTTTTTTGAAAGGAACTGATTGATATAAAAATACCCTCATCTAAAAACTAAAAGATTTGCGATATTTGGAAATTTTTTGGATTTTAACTGGTTTCTTATTTTTTCTTTTATTCTTTGTGTTCATCGAGTATTTGAAATTGTTTTTAACTATCAGGAGTGAAATCACACTTAATCATAGAAATTATATTTAACTTTTATTATTACGAAATACTTAACAAGTGAATAGAATTGTCATTCATCTTTTCACCAAAATTTTTAAATTTTGTTTATTTGTTTTTTGTACAATTTTTGACAACAAATATCTTGCACTAATTAACAGTTACATGAAAGAATTAAATTTTGCTTCATCTTTTCAATTTTGCTATTAAATTTTTAATTTCCAGTTAAAATGTCATTCAGTGTGTTTGCATTCAGTGTAGCCATTTATTTCTCTTCATTAACCCTAGCGCATATGTTGAAATATTCAAAATGGAATGTAAATTAGATGAATTTTACCAAAAATCATCAACAAATTTTAAAAAAAAAAGTGTTTTCTCGAAAATTGATAAACTTTCGAAATATGTAACAAAATTTACGTAATTAAAAATTTAATTCGAAAGTTGAAATGAAATTTAGATCCATTTGTGTGTTGAATGAAGTATGCATGTGTTGCGACATTCCATTAGTGAATTCGTCGATCAATCTTGCCTTAAATTTATAAATTTTGTCAAGCTTATGAAACATCATTATTATTAATTCTTGATGATAATTAAAGCAATTAAAAATAGTATTTGAAGTGATGGAAGAATGCGTTTTTTGAAATATTTTCAATTGAAAGAGATCCAAAAATATGTTCTTCTGGTAGCTTTGTAGTTATTCTCCTACTTCCCACCAATCTTTCTTAATTAATTAGTTTATTAAGGCTTCCATTTAGTCGGAAAGAGGTCTGAAAAACTCCGGCTTCTTTAATTAACCAGCTGTTTGAAATTAGTATAAAAGATGGGATAATGTTGATTACTAAAAGAGAGAAAAAAATTTGGATAGCAAACAAAAAAAACGACAAATACAATTAATTAGTCTTAATTAACCTCCCAGCCTGCATGTATGCTGTTTCGCCAAAAGCTCGAACAAGTTCGCAAAATGATCGTGCATCTCTTTTATTGCATACAGGATTATTTATGGTAGCAGTCTGAAATTAAATATTTTTGAAATGGTCAAGGAAATGGAAATTTTTCCGTCAAAAGAGTGATTGTTATCATTGTTATACAATTTCTTTCCTAATTATTTAATTAATTAAAGTGTAGAAAAGAGGCAAAAAAACGAGTGATTACATTGAGGCAATTGCAGAATGTATCATCACAGAGTTCCTTCCCAAATTGCTTATCATAACAGTAGTCGTGATTAATGCAGCACTGATTGATAGGACCTGAATTTTATGCAGTAGTTCAAATAATTTCCTCACTACTATTTCAGAACTGTCAATTAAAATTGCGAATTTTTTTAATAAAATTGGAAATAGAAATTAGTAAGTTTAATCTAAGAGCTTCACTTTTTGAAGCTTTTCAAACAGCAAAAAATGTATTAAAAATTATTCGCAATGCTCGAAATTCACAAATGTATCGGAATTAAACTTATTGATCACAAACTTCCATTGTTCAATTGTTTAATTAGGTACGATTTTTAGAATATTTTGTGAAAATTTCTTTACAAAGATCCACAAAACTGGAGGGAAAAATAAAATTCAAAATTTAGAAGCTGCATTGTCTAAAAATTAGAATTTCGAATTATGAAAAGGCGTTGAAATTTCGAAAGCATGTTTTATGGAAGCATCGAATTTTTTTTTCGTTTTGCATATTTTGCACGACTGAAACTTGTCCTTCTTAGTTTTTAATATGTAATTGATTAATTACATAAATAAATGACTAACTTCTTAATCTTGGGCAGTGTCGTTTAATCTTAGACTCGCTGACAAGTTTAGTCAGTTGATCGGTGCCACATTCCCATGCAGTTTCCATTTTATCACCATTACCACTATCATGATTAGCAGTGTTAGTAGTAGAATGAACTTCATGATGTTGAACTAAAAAAGTCAGGTCTTACTACGGCTTTTTTCTCTTTCTTTTCCATCAAAAATTACCATTTGATTATCCAGAAACTTTGTATATTAGAGACATTTTTGCATAGAAACAGCTCAGCACCAATTAGTCGTTACTATTAATTATCCAAAGTCTGGATTAATTAATTAATTAGGAGCTATAAAAACAAAATGAAAAATTTTAGCACGTTTAGAAAAGTTGTAGCTGATAAAAGTAGCAAACAGCATATGGAATTTTATTAGATACCAAATTAAGGTTGTTTCATGAGCTTTGAACCAAATTGTACTAGATAATTCGAATTCAGAAATACAGGTGAGAAAAAAGGAACCGATTTAAAGTTTCTATTAACAACTGCAGCATGACACTAATGAAACTGACCTGATGTTTTAACCACACTGATATTTGCAATTGGTTGATTTAGTGGACTAGGATCGAACAGAATCGAGTCTAGTTGAGCAGCGGAAGCAGGAGAGCCATAGACTAGTTGCATTGCAAAAAACAGTAGCGTCATCACTAATAAGCTAGTCATTTGTTTGGCAGATTATCAATTTGGGTTAAGAAAAAAGAAAAAAAATAGCAACAACAAAAGTGGAAAAGAACAGAAATTCAGATCGTTAATCGAATCCTTTGGAACTGAGGAAATGAATTTGCTGAAATAAATTTGTTCATAATGTATGCACTAATTAGAAAAATGAAGTAGCCATTGAAGATGCTATTTGTTTGTGTAGAAGGAAGAGAACTTAATATTAACTTAACGACCGAATGACTTAAAGTCAGATTTAATTATATTTTTTTTTTTTGCAACTGAAAAAGCTACTGTAGCAAACAGAACCGATGCTACTATATTCTTGAAAAATGTAAAGAACAATGAAACATAATTGTTAGAAGAAAATTGTTTAATTGATTTTAAATCTCCTGAATGTTTAAGTACAAATCAATTTATTTGGGGTTCATTAACAGAAAGAATTTCAACTAATAACATTTTTATTTTCTTAAAGATTTACAGGGAATAAAAATGGTCAAATGCAAAAATAAAAATATTTTTTTATTCGTTTATTAAATAAACATAAATTTAAGAAAATGCATAATTTCGTAACAGAAATAGACTAGTAAAATGTGTATAAAGATTTTTTTTTTTTTTTTTTTCATTTTACTTATTAAGTAGCAAAAAGCCTCAAGTTTTAGAAAAGACGTAATTTCATGGTGCAAATAAAGCAGCAAAATACAAAGATAGCAATAGATAATAAGTATTATAAAGTATGCAACTGAAACTGACCAAAGATGAGAGCTAATTAAATGGAAAATTAAACGAAAAATTAAATGGAAATGCTATGGTAAGAAAAAATATAACCGTATCAACTAAATAATTATTACCTGCTTTATAGTAGTAGCTTTAATGAAAATCTACTCATCATTAAAAATTTTTAATTCCGGTTTATGCATGGGAAATAACAAATTCCGGTTTATGGGCAAAAATGAGCAAAGAGGTAAAATTAGATGGATGGTAGAGGTAAGGCAGAAACGAGAAAAACGATGATAGGTAGGAGCGAGGATGGAAAGGTGAGAAGATAGGAGGTGAGAGGGCAGCAGGTGAAGAGGTAATTGGTGAAGTGATTGATTGAATTAATTAGTGCAGCACATGCGTCACACCATAACTAGCAATAATAGGATGAATTTTTGAATGGTATGAAATGAAAATCAGATTGTAATCTAATTAAGTAAAGAAGCTGCTAAATAACTGAATATTAAAAACAAGCCTATCCTAAAAAAAATCTAGTCTAAGTTAACTCCTAAATTGTAGTAGCAATAAATGAATTGTCCGGTGATTGCCAGAAAATCACATTTTCCATCCAATAATAAAAATTTTGATTATAGCAAAAATTTACACCAAAAAATTTTTTAACTTTTTATTTAAGCATTAAAATTTGATGAGCAAGAAAGGGACATTCTGATTTGTTTGGATTAAATATAAAAGACTGATCACAATTAAAAATTTTTTTTTTTAGGGAAGAAAAAAAACACGAGATTTCTTTTTTTAAAATTTAAACATACAGCAAAATAATAGCAGCAAAAATTTTTAAATTGATTATTATTTTCTGATCAGACGAGAGCGGTTTCCATGATATTTTAGTGCCACCTAAAATGATTAGCAAATCACCAGTGAAAACTCGATTTTAACTAAAGCTGGTTGTATTAGTCTATTCAATATTAAAGATTTTTTAACTAGAAAATACTCCAGTACAATTTGGTGTTTTTTGTTTTTGTTTTTTTATTCAAGAAACATGGAAATGACATGTTTTTTTATCAAAAAGTTTTAAAAATTGCTAGAATTTCAAATTTTTTAACGCATACTTAAATTTGAGAAGTAATTAATGTTAAAAGTACTTGAAAAAAGGAGAAAATGAATCGTTTGTGTCAAACATATTGTAAAAAAAATATGCTAGGAGTTACTAATTTCTTCATCTTCATGAAATTTAAAATTTACTAATGTATTTTATTGCAAAATTACCAAATTGTTATCACNTTTTTTTTTTTTTTTTTTTTTTTTTTTTTTTTTTTTTTTTTTTTTTTGGGGAGGGGGTAAATCAAACGATAATGTTACTAACTTTAAGGTGTTATTTGATTCATAAATTTATATGCAAAAATGGGTCGATAGTGCAAAGATTTTTTTAAACGGAACTCAGAATGTTTAATTCAAACATTTATTCATCAGTCAATTTGAGAATTATTTTTGTATGATAGGAAAACGGTACTGAAAATTTCACTCTGTCAATGAAACGCTTACAATTTCTTCTAATTTACAAGAGAATGAAGATTAAAACATTTCTGAAATTTCATTCATGACTACTGCAAAATGAATTAAAATATATTGTACTAAAATTTGAACTTCTCAAATTGTGGTTTTTACTTCGAAAAAATTGGAAATTTTTGCTCGTTTAAAATTGCACTTGAATTTAGCACTTTTAGAAATACCTAAATAAGTTTAAATACTTTTAAAATTAGTAGAACAAAAATTTGCAAGAAAAACTGCAAATCAAATAAACTGAAAATACGGTAAAGCATTAGCACTAATTTATTTGCTTTCCTTATATATACAATTTATGAAGTGAATATATTTTCTAATTAATTTGATAACTGCATTAGAATTTGGAGAAATATTACGGTATAAGTCATTAGCGTAGAAAGAAAACTTAAAAACTGATTAGAATATTAGAATATGAATGAGCAAAAATAAGATAAAGATAGAAATGAATCGAAGAAGTCTTTCCTTTTAATTTTTAACATATTTAAATGATTTGAACAGTTAAAATTGATGATATCATTAATTTTAAGTGAAACATTCAGTTTTCAATGAGATTAAAAAAGCTTTCTTCTTTCTTTAAGAACAAAAAGAAAATTCAGTGAAAATGCTTTTACTGAACGAAGAAGCGCTTTGTAAATAGGAGTAATTTGTAATTAATAAAAAAATTTCATATGCTGCAAAATTTGATTAGTTTGACAATAACAGTAGTGGTTCTTGGAGAAGAAAAAAATCTCTGTATTTTAGTATTTTATTCTCAATATTACCACTTCGCAAGAACTTTGCAAATTTTAAATTACTGAGAGACAAGAATAATGGTTGGTTCAATCTGAGCAATTCAATAAACAAAATTTATAGACATAATACAGATAAAATCAAAACTTTTGACCTTGATGAATTGAGTAATTTATTTCTTTTGCAAAAAATACAGTAAATCAATAAAGAGGAAATGGAAGAAAAATGCAAAAGAAAAAACTTTTTTTTTCTTTTTTAGCCAAAGTTTACTACAAAATTTTAAATTGCGGTATGTTTGGGAAAGATTTTCTGGAAAATTAGCAAATAAGAAATGTTTTTCAGTAACTTTTTTCCACTATTTTTTTTTTTTTTTTTTTGTTTCTTGCAAAAAGTGCTCTTTTTTTGGCGCTTCTTCTTATAGTTTAAAATTTTACTAATTGTAAAGAAAATTATAAAAGCTTAAAAAACTTTTACGAAGATTACATGTTGATGGATGATATAATTCTATTCTTAGTGTGTAATCAAAAGATACAAAATGAAAGAAGTTGACATACATTACAACATTTTGGAATTATCTTTTTTGGCATTGTTCAATTTCACAATATTTAACAAATTTCCGTTGAAAGTTGATGAATTAGATATTATAAGAACATCATTTAAATGCTCACTTGCTGTATTTCATTTTAAACTTTTCTTTTTTTAAATTATTATTTTAAAATTTTATCAATCAGAATTCATCGATTTCTGTCGCATTGTAGTTTATATATAACTGATAACATTCATTTCCTTTAAAAGCATCGTACTGATAAGTATGATTTAAAAAAAGAAGGGTCAGCAGAAGAAAGAAGCGGAAGAAGCATTTTTTAATTGTGGCTATAATTAATTTAATTTATTATCTTCATTTTAATTTTTACGGCATAACATAATCGATAAAATTGAGTATGAAGCAAAAATGATAATTTTAGTAGTTTTTTTTTTCAGGAGATTTCCATATACGATACTAAAATGTTTACTCAATAAAAGATAAGTAATACAGATGATTAAGAATGATTATGGCATTGCTTCAGAAGCCAAACAAAGAAGTGAAAATTAATTTGAATCAATTTGAAGTGCGAAAAAAATTTTTTCTTTTTTTTTGATACTTCCGCAAAAATAAAAATAAAAAAAAATCAATGAATAAAAAGAGCTGAAATTACTGCAAACGTCCACTAGTTTAATTAGTGTCTGAATTAAAAACTTTTCTTTTTTTTTGGTTAAAAATTGAGCACTTATTACATAAAAAAAAAAAGAAGAAAAGGAAAAATTAAAAAGAAGCAGGAAAAATTCTCAGACAGAATTCACCAAAAAGAAAAAAAATGAAAATCCATTTTTTGTTTTAAAAATTTTAAACAATATTTTGCAAATACAAACTAAAAATTAACCGTTTATTCAAAGTGGGAAATTTCTAAACAGCTATGAAGGCGAGGAATGAAATATCATCAAAGAACTATGACATGAAAATGGTGACTTTCTGCACTCATTAATAATTTACTACAATAATTATCGCTGTTAAATCCTATCAAGATTGATATTTGAAATATTTCAAAGTTCCTATGTTCATAATTTTAAATTTTAAATGAATCATTTATTTGTTTTATATGTTTCATTTGTATTTTCATCATGTAAATAAGGAAAATTTTTTGAAAAAACCAAAAAAGTAACCGCGAAAAAATGAAAAAATTTTGTGAAGTATAAAAAATGGCACAAATAAAACAGCTTGCCCAAGTATTCCTTCTAATTCGGGTAAAATTTTAATTTAAACAAAAAATTTACATTCAAATTTTTTCACCATTACGTTCAAGTTTCACCTTTTTCCCTTTTTTTTTCCTTCTTTCTTTTCTTCTTTTTTTTTTTTTTTTTTAATGAAGTGCAATGTTTTCAGCAACTATGAACTTATCTTCAGAAATTTTTGAAGATCAAATTTCGTGAAAATTATTTTTGAAACATTTTATATATATATCATTTCATATCAGCGCATTGCCATTTATTCAAACAAACGATTATTTATGGCAAAGCTACAGTGATAATTTTGATGGTATGATCATAATTTTACTCAGTGATAATTGCTCGCCATGTTACTTGCGATGATCATTTCAATGAAATGAAACATATATATGTCATGAATATTACGGCCATTTTATAACTCAAGGTTAAAATACTTCATTGCATGCATGACGTACGTGAATGATGATACACGTGAATGATAAATTTATCGAGTTACTTTTGAGAACAATCTTTTCAAGCTGTGGTAATCATTGGTACTTTTTTAATACGTAACTAACCTGTGCCAGGCATACGCTTAAGGAAATCAAGTTAGTGCATTAGAAAGCAGCAAACTTATCTCTAACATTTCGTTTGGTTATTGTTAGACTTTTCCATATCTATAATTGATAAAAATTTTGATAAAATCCTGATAAGTAAAAATTTCAGTAATTTTTAATGAATAAATTAATTTAGCAATGTATGTCTATTCGTTTTGCTAATTACACGGCTTTTCACTTGAAAGCTACTAGCAAAGAAGGATTGAAGAAGCATCTTGAAATTTAAAGTTAATTATTCAAATAAAAACATTGAAAACTCAATTTTGAAGTTGCTTAAATGAATGCATTTTAGAGGAGAGTTTCATATTACTATAAAAAGCGGGACTGAAAGAAATTTATGACAATTACTGTTTCGATTGGTTAAATCAGCAACTTTGGACTTTAAAATTACTATTGTGAATTGAAATTTCATCAAGTAAAATAGGAAACCTCAGAAAGTTATTCAATTAAACATTAAAAAATGTTGTCCAATTAATGGATCAATCCAATTATTTTTTTTTAGTTTTCTTAATTATTTAGAATGATTTACTGAATTGTCACACTGTGTGTATAATTATAAAAAAGTAATCAACAATCTTAGAAAATTATTCAATTAAACTTTAACAACTTTTATTTGAATCCAGTTTTCACATTTTCAACAACGAAAAAAAGTTTTGAAGCGTTCTAACTATATGCAGTAATTGAATCCACCGTAAACTTCAGTTTATTCATTTTAATTTGTTAGCTGTTGTACAAATTATAGAAGTTTTTAATTTCCAGCTAATAGAAGCATATTTTTTTTTAAATTATCATTTCTCGCCAGTACTAATAATTATAGCAAAATAAACAGTGTCTACTACTTCTAAACAACTGACAATAAATTCCTTTTTAATGACATCATTTGCCGATCTGAACGACGAATGATAATTGGTAACGTAATTATTAATTATCTGGTAGTTCTACTAGTCAATCATTCTGCTTACTGTGGTTGCTTTTTTCCGATGCATTCTCATCAGGTAATTATAACTGAACTGCAAAAAAAGAAGAAAAAAAGTAAGGAAAGTAAATAAAACAGGAGATTCGACAAAGATCGAAATTATTCTAGAAGAATTTGGCAAAAAAAAAAAAAAAAAAAACGGAAAGAGAAAACAAAAAATTGCTCCACTGTTTTTTTCTTCCTTAAGAGAAATTCTGAAGGAATCTAAAACTATCATTAAAAAAAACTTTCAATTTCCTTTTACACTTGTCGATGTTGAAGTGCAGCATGAAATTTAGCACTTGCAATGTATTATCACTATGTCCGATAACATACATATCATTGATGACAGCTCGGAAACTGTGAGATTCAGTAAAATTTGAGAACTACTTTTAAGCATGAAAAAATATACAATGGTATATTAGGTTGGGTTTACCTTACAATTCCAAGTATACAAATTCTTTAGCATTCATTTGATCTACTTAAAATTCGGTAAAAAAGTAGAGTGAAAATAGTGAAGCAAATTTTTATTTCACTTTCACTAGTATTTAAGAATATTAAAGAGTGTACAAAAGCTTCAAAATAGATAACTGGTCATCATTTACTGCGTAACGCTCTGTCAATCTTCTTATCACTGAAAATATTGCAAATTACAAATTGTATTTTGCTCGGTTTGCTCAGTCGTAATCTTTTCATTTCTACAGGAATGACAATTTTCAATCAAGTGAAGTAAAGCAATCAAACCTGATCGCTGCCTAAATCGTTCCCTTTAAGATATATGCTAATATATAAGTACAAAAAAAGGAAGAGGATAAAGAGGAAAGACAAAAAAAGTTCGTAATTTGGCCACTGATACCACAAACATACTAGAGAGCTGAACCGCCAACACCGTAATAACACTAAATGTTATATGCTGAATTCCTCAGACTGTTCCTTGAATCCTGAATTCTATTGCTTACTTAACCGAAAAGTTTACCATCTATTCTAGTGAAAAAAAAGAAAAAAACTCTCCAATGAAGTGGAGCGCATGCCACATCACACTAAAATATGAAAAGAAATTTGGTAATAAAATGGCAAAAGATGGCTTTCCTGGCCAGCGTATTTCCATTACTCAAAGGAAATAAAATATCGTATGTTAGGAATTTTTACTAAGCAATTTGATAAGAGCTATCATAAAAGCGTACCATTTTTTGAAGCTTCATCTAGAAACATCATAGCGATATCAAATCGGGAAACATCAGCTAATTTCACTAGGCATTCCAACAGTTGAGAAACATTTGACTGATTAGCTAGGGTATCAAATCCATCTAACAAGCACTTGATCATTTCAGTTTCGATTACTTCATCCAGCAATTCTTTATAACTTGTGGTATGGAGTGCCTGGAATTCATCACAACAATAATTCGTTATGTTTAAAAAAATCTGCAATATAACAAAAAATTAGTATTTCAAAAGTCATTTTACCACACAGTATCATTTGGTGATTCCAAAAGTTTGTATCAAGATAAGGAAATGATACAAGATTAATAAGCAGAAAAAAAACAAAAATTCTCGCGTTCACGAATAAATAAAGGAGAAGATCAAATAACCAAAAAATAATAAACAGGTTAAAAAAAAAAAAGAAAAAACAGAAAAACGAAATGAATTCACAAGAAACTGAAGTGCTTGAAAAAACTGCATAGCTTAAAAAGAAACGCATTTAATAACCTACCAAGAAATATTCAGCAAATGCTACCGGTTTTTCTTTAAGCTTTTGGAAATCAGAGATAAAGCTGAACGATGTAGTCGGTGGAGGTGGAATTTGCAAAGATGACGATTCCTGTTCAGCAAAATGAACATTTACTGCCAGAAGCATTGAAATAAGTGAAAATTGGAGTGAAAAATGCAAGCGAATTTTCAAATTAAAAATTCATCACCTATAAAAACTAACAGAAATTACGGTTTGTATATCAACGGCAAGAGATTTTTTAGAAACAAAAGCTTTCACAAAAATATCAATACTTACTGTCGAAGAAATATTTTCCGTTACTCCTTGTTCTGCTATTTCCACATTCACTATTGCGACATTGGTAATTTCTATGAGCGGTACTTTTGAACGAAGGAATTCATCTCTGTCGCCGCAAGACAACCTCAGTTCTACGCAATTTTTCTCAAAAAGCAAAATTTTTACAACAACCAATAAGTGAATTTTTAATTTTTCCATCTGCATTTATCAAAAAAAAAAAAAAAAGAAAAAAGAAAGAAAGAAAGAACACCCAAGAGGATAAAAAAGCTGCTTCATAACATAACAGAATTCTAAAAAAAAAGATTTANAAAAAAAGAAAAAAGAAAGAAAGAAAGAACACCCAAGAGGATAAAAAAGCTGCTCCATAACATAACACTAAAAAGCTGCTTCATAACATAACAGAATTCTAAAAAAAAGAATTAAAAATAAATGCACTGCATAGTCCTAGAACTGAAATGCCACATTTAATTCTACATATATATCAATAAATATTTTGTCTCACTCTTATTTTATAAGAAATTTTAACAAATACCTTCCCTTGAACACTTTCTTTCAGTTCCACAACTTCCTTATTTTTTGGATTGATAGAATCGATCTTTTCAATTTTTTCAGCTGCTATTTCATACAAGTTCAAGTTCCTTAATGCTTTTGTATACCTACAATTGCCACTTCCTTTAATTAAACCGATTACGGTACAGGTAAAATTATTACGGTACCGATTACGTTCACTGCAAATGCACGGATATTTTTTTTTTTTTGTAAAAATCTTCCAGCTGACGTCGAAAGCTTAATTTTTAAAAGTAAAATGCAGCAAAAGAAGGATAGGTTAAGCTTATTCCCATGATATATAAAATGGATTCACCAATTAACAGCATTCATCATCAATGCATCCAAAATTCAAATTGTTTTAACGAATTTTTTCTTACAAATGGTAGCGTGAGGACAATTCAGTAAATCGGGAATTGAATAGAGGTAGTAGAAATATAAAAAGTTAAAGATATATAAATGCAAAATGAATTAGGGAGGGAAAGTTCANTGGTAGCGTGAGGACAATTCAGTAAATCGGGAATTGAATAGAGGTAGTAGAAATTTAAAAAGTTAAAGATATATAATTGCAAAATGAATTAGGGAGGGAAAGTTCATTTTTTTTTTTTTTTTTGGAAGATCTGAGGAAAAAATTTAACCTTTACCTAAATATTGCCTTTACGTTCTTTCCATCCAGTTCTAGAGCCTTCGCAGAATCCATTAAAGCCCGTTCATATCTATAATTTTTAAAAGAAAAATTCGTTAAATAAGATTCACGCCTTATTTAGTTTTCAAACAGAGAACCATAAAACAGGCACAACATAATTGTTATTAATTGAAAAAAATCATTCCATGATGTTGCTAAAAAAAGAGGAAAACAACTTGATTAATAGATATAATTTACGAATTCGGAAAAGTTGAAGAGATTAATACAATTCTCTTCCAAACACAAAATGAGTCAAGTTGAAAAAGCAATTCTTTGTCTTTAAACTTTCAGCTTCTCGGAAAAACTGCACGATTTTCATAGAGTTTCTCACTTAACTGAATAAATATTGTTTGACTTCACTCATCTCTTTGAATCCTTTTTTTTTTTTACAAAGCAATGAAAAAAGAAAAACATAGAGTAGTTGCCGTAAAATAACCAAATCTAATATCTGAAACAAAAAATAAAAAAAGCATACTGTTTAGTATTCAGATAAGCCTGAGCTCTGTTTGCTAACACCAAAGATGTCTCGTGGCATTCCAGTGATTTCGTATAACTTTTGATAGCATTATGATAACGACCGGAGCGAAAATGTTCATTACCTTCGGCACGATACCGCTCGGCCGCCACTGCTGTTGTAGATGATTCGATTTCGACCATTTTAGCAATTGTAATATTTTCAAAGTGAAACTAAAAATCACATGCAGAAAACGAGGAAAAAAGGATGCATTAATTATGATTAATAAATTTCTAGATTTCCGGAAGAATAAGTGCATCAAAATTACCAAATAACCCAGGATTAGTTAAGTGCAAATATGCGCACTAATACTCAAAAGTAAATATTTCGAAAGAAATTGGAAATGGAAACCAGATAGAATGAAAAAGAAAAAAAGAAGAAGAAACACTTTATGAATAGGCATTTTCTATATTGTACAAACTGTTTTAATCATAAGACTGCCTTAAATTTCGTCCCACAAGTCGTCTTTTCAATTAATCTATAAGTGAAAAAACAAACTTTTGGGCTTGCTTGAGAGCGATATACAAGAAGTTTAAAGAAAAAACAAAGAAGCTCATTTCAATATATTTGTCTAATCAAGAAATCGCAGAGAAAATCAAAGTTACAACGATGAATCGCTTATAAGTTTTAACACCATCGCATGATAAGATGATAAAAGAAATCAAAAATTTATTTGCCATAAATATGATGGTTTTAATCTATGCGATCCGAAAATTTAAAAAAATTCTCGAAGAATTTATTGTAAATCCAACCTATTCCCCCAAATTACGCATATTCGATGATTGTGAAAAAAAAGCAGTTTTCTGAAGAAGGTAAAAGAGAAAGCTATAACTTCCGGAACGAGGCAGTGATACAAAACGTTAAGATTTTTAATTGGTTACGCGAGCAAATTATGTAACAAATGTCGTAACAAAAAAGAAAGTAATGAGTAGAAGAAAGAAAAAGTTTGTTGAAAACTTGGGTTTAATAGGATTTTAAATGCTTCGAATCACACTAAAATCAAACAACGAGTGAAAGAATGACAAAAGCTATTAATAGTTACAAACAAAAGAAGAAGCTTTTACAATTGCAAATAAAAAGCAAGTTTAAAAGTTTTCAAAAATTAAGACTCAGTTGAAAAAGCTGAAGTACATGTGCAGCAAGTTACATAATAAATCACGTGATACAGTAATAATTTATATAAGATCGAAAAATCAGCATAAAACCCATCATAAAATTCTTGAATATAACCACCGGTAACTTACAACATTAAAAGAAGTTCATGAAATCAATCGTTAAACCATTTTGCTGAATATGCACATTAAAGTGGAAAAATCGTTCTAAAACTTCACATAAAATTCAAATGCAATTTAGCTGCTCGATAATCCATCCGAAGCTGTATGAAGCTATTAACCATTCTGCGATCAGTGTCAATCTGAAAAAGATCAGTTGTTTATTTGTTAATGCATTTAAAGTATAAACAATCTAAAGCTTCTTGAACATGGTATAATAAAGATCTCTCCTTATATATGAAGTAATATTGATCAACGGACCAGTAACTGTGATGAACAAGCTTCGTTCAAATTTTCAGGCACCACAACTAGCAAATTTGCAAGTGCATGCAAGGCTTCAAACTGCTTGCTAATTTCCGGAATTTTCCAACTTAATACGCATTTCCTGGAAAATTACACGTCAACTAAAGCTCGCAGATTCCAGAAGTGGGAAAAAACATGCAATAAATGTTCCTTTAAAAAATTGTCACACCTTCGAATTAAATAATAAGGATTTGGCAGGGTAGATTAAACGTTTGAGTGCGGATATTAGAAGCCTTCTTCGAAAAATGATGCTCAGTGAGATGGCGTCAATACTGGAAAGCAGGTGTAGAATGTACGGGCAATACCGGTTTATCACGGAACTATGATCTCCTGTTGCCAACAATAAGTCGTGCTGCAACTTCTCAAAAAAATTCAAGAAAAAATTAGAAAATCGAACCTGTATTCATTGATATCACATAGCAAAAGCATAGCACCTTGAGAATTATATGTAAATTGATATATGTGTGTCAACAGAACTTTGTAGAAACGACGACCAAACTCGAGCATTAAAGTGGTCAAATTACCTCCATCAAGACTGTCGCGTATTACTTGTACTTCTGAATTCAAGTACTTGACAACGAGGGCACAAGCCTGAAAAAATAAACATTGTCGGAAGATTGCAAAAAGAAGGAAAAGGAAAAAGGAATGCTTTTCGTTTATCAATATGATGCAGAACGAAAATATAAATCGAGACTTCTTAGACTGTTGTAAAATTGCGTTCAATTATTTTCTGGTCAGATTTTAACTAGTTTAAATAATAATTCACTGTATTATATATTATCTAGATCGCAGAACCAACTTTTTCCAGGAAATGGGAAAACTTAGCTTGCATGAATTTTAAGGAATTCATATAATTCCGCAATCGGTTCCTCACGTTTGTTTGACTTATTACAGAAAATTTTAGTGAGATATGCAAGATTATGGAAGGTATCTTCTTGCTTCCGGTAGACAAAACTAACATTAGACATAGCAGTCACTTGCAGGTTTTCATCTTCAGGACGGAAATCTGTTTTCTTTTGTTCGTTGGTTAATAAGAAACGTATATAACCGACTACTGAATTAATTTGTCGTTCAAGTCCAAGATTTATACGACTTTCAACATTACGTAGACAATCAGTACGCTTCCTTATGCAAATATCTTCCACCGTTGTACCGCTGCAAAGCAGGTCTTAGGAAATGATTTGGAAACTGCAACTAAAATTTTTGAAATATAAAATGCTTAGTGATAATGAAAGTTGGAATTGTGAAATTTCAATATGAAAAAGCATGTATGAAACCAGAGATTAGAAATGAATTCACCTGACAAATGGGAAAATAGAATCATCGTATTGTTTATGGAAAAGATGAGTAATAGCTACCGCCTGCTGAACGACCGAAAAAAAATAATTGGGAGGTTCAGTTTTTGGTTCAGCTAACGATATTCCTAAAAAGCAACGATTTTAAAATGTAAAAAATTGTGAAAGCTATTCTTTAAAATTGATGCGAAAAGAGAGCTTTTTCTGGCGTACCCGAAAGTGAAAGGTCGATCGCATAATCCAAATGTTCTGTATATAAAAATCGCAAAAGTACGTCGAATATTGTTTCTGTCATTTTAGGCGCTTCATCTTTATCACATAACTAGATAAAATGTAACAACATGTAAATTTAGATCAGAACAAAGAAATGAAAAGATAGAAATAGTGATAAAAATCTATTGTCTCCCCAACCGAGTTCAGAATGCGAATAAATCAGAGCTTAGACCAAATGAAGAAGGAGCAAGTAAAAATCATAAAAGCATGCGTAAAAAAGTTTTGAAAATGCCATCGAGTAATTTTACTGGAATATTTCGACTCAAGTGCTGTAACTTTATTAACATATATAGTTCAAAAAAATATACTATTTCAAAACTATCCCTATCCACAATCGCAAACATGGACTTTTAACTGGCACTAATTTTTAAAATACTATCAAAAAAAGTCGGACTTTATTTGAAAAAGAATACAAATCACTTTTCATTCCATAAAACAAAAAGGAAAAAAATCGTTAACTAATCAAATATTTATACGGTATAATACCAGCTGACAGCGCTGGAAGGCATTCCTTGTTTCTTGAAGTATGTTAATAGCTACTTCTTCGGAGAGAAATGTTTCACCACCATATGTTTCCACATTCAATAGCCTTGCTTGAATATCTCGTTTCAAGTCTTGCAATCTACGCTCAAATTATTTTGCGAACGAGATACTCAACAATAAATTAAGTGGAAGAATAAATTAACTGAAGGAATATTAAGTAGAAGAATAGAAATGTTCTTCCTAATACAGCAAGTACCGTAGAAAACTACGTACTTTAAATGCTCAGTTAAAAATCCCTTTGATAACGACTAACAAGATTTTTTTCTTTCATGGCAGCAGCTTTCAATATAAATAAACAAGGCATGAAAAAAAAAAAAAAAAAAACCATTCACCCTCCAGTCTGGATTTGCTTCTTCTGATGATTTTTCGATTCGTAAAACCGACTCAGCACAGCGCCACATTGCTCCGTTAAAAACTGTCGCTCAGTTCTGAAGGAAATATAGAAACACATACAAGTCACTAATCAAAAATTACTATAATTTAACTAACTAACACTCGCAAGCATTTTCCCATAATAAAAAACTGAAACCTAACCTTAAATTTACATTTCATTAGTAATCCATAAACATATATACTCTACATGAAGCAAAATCAAATGGGATTTATTCTCACGATAAAAATCAAATAAATCATTACAAAGCACACGCAACTACAATGTCCGAGCATGATAAAAAATGCCTCAAAAATTTTATATAAAACAAAGGAAACCTCGCTTCAAGGAAATATATGCAATGAAAATTAAAGGAAAATGAGGGGCATACGTAGGATAAGTATCTAAATAACGTCCAAATACTGATCGTACCAAAGTGTCCATAAACTGTACATCAGTTCCAGAAATCCGTAACGCCACTAAACTTGAAACTAATTTTTGCGTCCTGAAATTAGCAGAAACTAAAAATTTTTCGTGGTAAAAATTCATTAGTTTGGAAAATGAAAAAATTAAAAATTAGGATAATTCGAATTATTTCATGCGAAGGCAAACCTGGAATAAAGATCATAGACTGTGGATAAATATGTTTCTAAATCATTTTCAGAATCGCTTAGTTTTGTTGTTATAACTTCCTGCAAATTTCCTTTAGGAAGACCTTTTCCCAGCGTTCGAACTTAAGCTTCTACTGGTAACATTATTAATGGAAGGAACAACCATGAATAAGTAAATGTGATAAGAATTTCCATGTAAAAGTTACTTCCATAAAAAATAAATAATTATAAGTGGATATATTTCAAAATACATGAAAACTAATTGATCTGAATAAGCAAACAGTACCTGTAATTTTCCATGAAATAAATTTAGAATTAGCTTCGACATCACTTGGTCAGGATTCGGGAAAATTTCCTTCAGCATCGGCTGCGTCTTTTGACAAAGTGATAATATGTCATCAAAAACATTATCACCACGAAATGCATTAATCTGCATATGTTCAACAAAAGCATCCAAGCACTGCGAATAGCCCTAAAATCAGTTAGAAATATTCACAAAAAATTATCGATAGTGATTTGTTTAATTAATTTTTTTGCATAAATGCAACTCAAAAAGTTAAAAATACATTCGTGATACCTCAAAGTCAAAAAAAAAAAAATGGAGATATAAAGTTACCCCACTAAGTTTCTTCAAAAAGCAGTAATTTGTCTTTCTACAAATGCCAAACAACAGAAAACCGTACCAACTATATAATTAGTAGAAATCCATTCTACAAAGTAAGACCGAAAATCTTACCTTGAAATCAGCCAAAATCGCAGCTATTTCGTGCATTCGACGCCAATTACCCTGTCGATGAGCACGCACAAATTCTTCTAGCATTAATCGCTCGATTTCATTGTACTTGTGGGCAATCCTAATTTGCACATTACTATATTTATCTTTTGCCAATTCTTGGGAAATGGATGACAACTTCTGGATCATTACAGCAGATTCCAATAACTGGAATGCAAAAAACCTTACTTACCAACATTTTTCAGTTCAGAAATGGTACAGTGAGCAAACCATACAATTATTTGATTTAGCATTATATTTGTAAATAACGGTTAAAACATACCCTATCTGGATCAGTAAAGATATCAGAACTTAAAGGCTGATCTGCTAGGAATTCATCGAAATGCTTCATAAGCTGCAAAGCTTCATTGGCACGAGCACGTGGCAAATGAACACTTTCTAGCTGATCCCCCAAATGCACTACTTTAGTTGAGACAGTTTGCATAGTACTGTCCAGTTGCTGCAATCCATTTCAAAATTTAAAAGAATTTTGGCTAAACTTGTACTTAAAATCAATTTATAATTTTAAGCAAGACATTAACCCTAAGTCAAATTAACAGAGAAAATGCAGGAAATACAGCAGTTGGCATATTAGCTGCTTCGGAATAATGACACCAGTATCTGACATGAAGCTACGTCTCTATTACAGAGGTATAATAAACTGCTTGACATGTGGTAAACAGTGGCAAAGTATGATATGAAATACTTCACTATTTCTATTTAAAACACTGAATTCATCAAATTAAAATTTTAAAAAAAAGACATTCTTTCCTTACTTTTAATTTATCCATGGCGTCGGCATTTTGTTCATGAAGTTTATGCAGAACATTTAAATATTCATGTTTATCGTTATTACACTGTTGTTCCAATGAACTTATCTTCGACTATAACATAATAATAACATCATAACACTGATACAGCTTTTTAGACTCATACAAATAGAAATAAACTGTAATCACATTAAATTTTTTCAACATCATCTCTCTCAAAAAAATTTTGTTTTCAGGCGAAAGTCAAATTCCGTCTCTTCTTACCGTAAAGTTTCAGCAAGGTTAAGATTTAAATATTCGGAAGACCGTGGACTCTAAACAACATAAGTCGAAAAATTAATCAGACAGTTTCGAAGAAAAAAGAGGTAACAAAGAAGCTATTACCTGGAATTGATCGCTTAACATCTGCAAATTACCAATTTCCTCTTCAAATTTTGTTTTCAAATCCATAACATTAATATCATCTTTGCCTCCTGTTAAACGCCACGCTAAACGTTCAACAAAATCAATAGCATCAAAAGGTTCCTAAAAAAGAAAAGTAACTTAGTTGAATTATAAATTTATGATAATCTCTAAATTTTAACGGAAGATTTAATCACATGGCTAATTTTCCTATAAGTATGACATAAAGCTATACGTAAAGACACAAAATAGAAAAGGAAGAGTTTTTAACTGCATGCCACAAGAAGGAGATTTGTGGAATTTTAAAACGAAAAAGTTAAATTTACCATTTTGGAAAGAATTTTAACATTAGCTGATCTTAAATTATTCGTCCATTTTTTTGACCTTAAAATGCAGATTTTTTAAAGCATCTAAACCACTGTATCCGGTAATTTTACTAAACTTGATGGTATTTTAATAATGGATAAATTACATTAATGATAAGTAGGAAAAGATTGAACTTTTTCATAATTATGCCAGTAATTTTAATTTTATATTTTATTTACCTGTTCCAAATCCTCGACATAAGTTGAAAAATACTGATTCGTCATTGCTACCTTTCTGTAGTTCTACGAAGTGCAATTAAAATCACTGGAAAATTAAGGGAGCGAAAATAATTTGTTATTACCATTTTAAAAGGAAATATGACAGCATATGTATTCAAATAATCCTACAATTAAAGGCTATATCTGTGAAAATAAAACACGTATCACAAAACACAAAAACTTATTCCATCGCATAAAACGAGGAAAATGATATATACAATTTAAGAAGCGGTATTACGACACATACACCAATTTATCACAGATATTACGTTTACAACGATATTATGGGATATATGAAATGGTTTCACGGGATATTAATTAACAATCTGCTTCTTCAAATCCAAAGAGATTTAGTTTGTTAAAAAAAAAAGGCGATATTCCGTGGAAATATTAAACTTAGAAAAGACAGTAACGGAGGAAACGTGAATATAAAACAAAAACAATTAATCTATGGTACTTGTACACAGTTGTTCGTACGCACTTTATGCATATATACTTACGTAATTACGTGAATGCCTGAGCCTGAAGTCGTAACGGACTAGGAGTATGAGCATATAGAAGATATGAAATAAAAACAAAAATTTTAACAAACATCATCAGTTAATCCAAAAATCTATAGATAATTAAGGAAAAGTTTTAGTTCAATAAGATACTCTCCTTCTCCACTCATCTCTTTTTCTCCTTCCATTTTTTCCAAGCATATTTCGCTTTATCTTCCTAATCTACTGCAGCGCTATTTTAAGTGCTTTTATTAAGAACTTCTACTATTTCCTTCAAATCAATTCATTTGCATATTCGTAAAACGCAATCATTCATAAATCTTCTTAATCTCTAGTGCTATACTCTCTTACCGATTTCTATATATATGCTGCTATAGTTTGTTTTAGTTCATTTTATGACATATTTCCCCACATCCATTCAAATCCTAATTCTCTTCACAACCATTTTCCATTACTTGTCATTTTCGCGTGGAGGAATGGGTTTGAAATCATTTAGCGATGAACGGATGTGTTTGACCCGAGTTTTGACTTGGGTGGCGTGTTAGCTTTGTAGGTGGGGATAGGTCCAATCATTCCGTCTTGTTTCAGCAGGGATTTCATAGATCTGCGATATGGAAATATCTAGATATGCTTAAGAGAAATGTGACATTATTATACTTTAGACGGATGGAATGCGATAAGTTGGAAAATAGTTCAAAATTAAATTTTAATCAATAATATTTCCATATACTGCTTTTTATACCTTCCGGACTCGAGATCCTAGATACTAATGCCGCTCGAACTCTTGCACATGAAGATAAACTTGTTTTATCACGAAGTGTTGCAGCTTAGACACTTCATTGGGACATAAATTATTCATATACTTTTCTTATGTACGATGCAGTTAAAGTTTTCCAGTTAAATCAGAACAAAAATTACCTACATCGTCTTTTATTATATAGTGTTCAGTTTATCATCTGGAATGTTTGAAACAGTGGATTCTTTGATTTCGTCTAGTACATATCTGTGTATAAGTGCTCGAATAGTAGACTCATAGTGTGATACAAATATGTTAAACCTGAAGTAACCATAAGCTTTTCAGACATATTTGCAAAGTGAAATTACTGAAGTTGAAGGAAGGCATTTAGTTTTTTAGAACAAGTGACAAAGAGAATCCTTCCCAAATATTGCTTCTGTTAAATACATAATTTTTTTTTGGGAATTTTTCCGGGTCTTTTTTTTCAAATCTTACGAAATGTCCAGAAGTAGGAAGGAAATGGGAGATTAACATGATAGAATTAAATTTGGTGAAGTTTTCTTTGTAAATATTTCACTAAATATTATTACTCCAACGGTTATCGAATTGAACATATCCACTGATGGAATATCTCTTTTGTTAATCATTTCAAATATGGTAATAAACTGCTAGGTATGGGTTATCATTGTGTAGTGAAAAGCTTGAGTGGTGTGCAGTCGTACTATTCCAAAAATTTTCCCTTGCTAATTTTATAATGATTCCAGGAGAAAACAAGTTCAATTGCCATTTATTTCTATTGTTGCGATAAGATAAGAAATGAGCACTTTGGTAAATTTTACATATATTTGCAACAAATATCATATGAAGATATTTGGTATTCTGTTGTATTTTTAGTGACTGAAAATTTACCAGTAGCATTGATTGATAATTGAGATTACCACTGTGTAGTAGCGAGTTTAAAAAAAAATGCCTCATTAACTCATTTTGTTAGTTTTCTTTTTTTTAAGGAAATTTTTGAGCAAAATTCGTTTCAATTGTATAGCGCGAAATGTTAAAATCTTGAAAATATCTGCGATGTTTCATTACCAGTTGATTTTTCAGTGCTTGATATTATACTGCAAACATAAATATATATATATATATTTATATATATATATGTATATATATATATATATTTATATATATATATATATATACATTTACATGTGGTCACACTAGTACTAGGAACTTGGAAAAGTACGTGTAACTAACATACTATGAAGATGATTGATAAACTAATATCAGTAACACGTGCTTCAAATTGGGACGAAATGGAGCGTATCTTAGTAGATTATTGGATACAGCAATGTCCTCATATTTGTGCACCTACCAAGGATCCATCATTCGATTTTAAAATTGATGAAACTGCATTCAGTGAGTTTTTCAATCATTAAATTGATATTCATTTGTTGCATGAATTCACTGCTTATCATTGCATAAATATTAATAATTTCATAATGATGAGGTATGCTACTTTAGCATTTGTTGGGCACTTCTTTGTCATTATTAATTAGTTGTCGACAGACCTTATCACTCATTTATCATTTGCACCATTTTCAAGTATGTGACACAGACGACCATTTTCTTCTACAATTAGTGGTGTGGGTAGTGTTTGAGATAGATAGTAAAAAAAGAAAATTAAATGGATTAAAAAAGCAAAAATATTCAAGTTGCACTACTTTAACATTAAAGTTTCATTTTCGCTATGCAAGGCTTAGTGATAGATATTGTGTGAATCTTATTTTTTCCTTTTTATTTTATTTTATTTAATCTCTTTTTTTTAAAAAAATCACAACAACGCTATTCTGGATACTGCTGGGTTTTCATTTCTTGTAAATTTTCTCACCTTGGCCACAGTAATCCTTCCGAGATGTATTGGGATCTAAGGAAATATAAGTGATGCTGATAAAGGCCGGCCGTACTGTTAATTTATATACAATTTCTTTAATAAGTCAAAAATGGTTAAGGTTTCGTTCTTCCTTTTTTTTTTTTCACTGTGAAATGACTTAAACGCTGGATTCTTTCATTACTCAGTATTCTGAATTAAGTAGGAAAGACATAATAACTGGTAATGGTATAATTAGATCCATGAAGTTGTAGTTTCTTAAAAAAGAAAATTAGCAGAAGGAGTGGGAAGTTTGTTTTCTATGAAAAAACTTCCCATCAATCAATCTAGTTTTTCCATTTGATTAAATTGATTGGCATTTCAAAAGTAATACCGCAGTAAATCATATGCTACATCAGACTGGCTGATTTGAGTATGGGGATGCGGGATTGATTGATCATTGCATATACAGAAATGAATTAGGGTTAAATTCATTTAAGTTTTGATAATTAGGGTCCTGAAAGGTGATTGATATATCGCTTTGTCCGGTATTTAGTTCTATTATCTCTAGCAGGTGCACTGAATGGCCGTAAAGTTTGGATAATATCTATCGAAGAGTGATTTTTCACATGAAGCCTTCTAATTATAACTGTTGACTTAAAAGTTATATTAAATTTTCGGGAACTTTTTCTAATCATTTCTCTTATTTTCCAAATACAAATCTAATGAATAATGATGGGTACGAATCTTGCTGCTTATCACTTACTAATGTCACGAAGACGATTTATTCTGTTACATAATCTATTATATTTATCAAAAGCATAGCGAAATTAGCTGTAAAGTCAGTTTTCTTTTTCCAGTTTCTATCTTTGATAAGGTTGGATGTATTATTTTAAATAAAATGGTTAATATTTAGATGAAAAACTACTTCATCCTATCGCTTGTGCATACTGTTTGGATGAAAATGTTGGAACGGATTTAACGCCACTCAATGCCTCATACGGGTCGGAATCAAGTGCAAATCGTAGAAGTGCTTTCTGTGGACACGTTTTTAGGGGTGGCGAAGCAACTTATTCATGCAAGTCCGTCTTTTAAATCTTTTCTGCATGTAAATACTGATCTTATTTCCGAGTATTCATTTAATCCAATCAAATAGCGTACTCAATAAATTTCAACTTATTCAACCGTTACAGCGTGATCTGAAAATGAAACAAGTCATCGTTAGCTTTAATTGATGCTGAAAAGAGTTCTGCATATATTGATAGTCTGAAATTAGTGGATTGCTATAAATTTGGTGAATTCCAGCAGTGTCAAAGTTGAAAAAAAGATGTTATTGCTGCATATTGAATAAACATAATCCCAAAATTCAGTGTGTGTAGAAATCTGCATTACTTTTGAATTGTATGAGCAATTCGGGTCTTTTTTCTTCCAGAGAATGTGCTTGCGATCCAACATGTGTTATGTGTTATCAGTGCTTCCTGAATTCTGCCCACAAATCGCATAGATATGGAGTAAGGTTTCTCTCAGATTTAGGTTGTTTAGGAAAACTAGAATTCCAGAAATGCAAAAAAATCTACTTCGGCGATTATGCGCAAGCATGAAATGAAATTGGTTTTTTTCGTTACTGTCTTTCGAATAACTTTCATTTTACGTTGATGTCAAGGATATATTCATTTAAGATGTGGGCGTCCAGTGGAAATGGCTATTGTGACTGTGGCGATATAGAAGCATGGAAGGAGCATCCAGCATGCAAATTGCATGAAATACGGCAAAATAAGGAGCAAGATTCACAGTAGTTTTTGACATTATCATTTTTCTAAAGCTATTCCTGATATGACCACCTAAACTCGTTGAAAATATATTTATCTGTGGTAATTTATGGTTTTTCTTTTTTCATGTAAGAGTAAATGCAATGCATCCTATTAACTATAGATTAATTAAAGTTAGCTGACTAATTTTAAAGATTCTTGGGACGCTTCTCATGGATCTTGCTTAATAGTTTTTTTTTTTTTTTTTTTTCAGAAAAGTAAAGCTTTTTTCAGATTAAATGATGTGCCAGCAGAAATTACAGAGCAAGTCGAAACGCGTATACATTCTCTGACACGCATTGTACTTCGATTTTCGACTAGAGTTATTTGTTGGCGCGATGAGAGTGTGTTGCCGACGTTTCTGAGGTATTCTTTTCATCTTTTTGAATTTTATTTTGTGTTAGCTACATTATGTATTAAATTGTTTAATATAAAAAAATTGAAGTCGAACTTTTTTTTTTTGATTTTACTCCGGATATGAAGTTCACCAGTTATAAATTGCAGAGAGAAGGAAGCGGATAATATTTTGCCGCTTTATCAAACCATTTTGTTAAATGATGAAACCCATACCTTTGATTCTGTTAGTTTTTTTAATTTTTTTTAGTTTAGTTCGTTTAATTTTAGGCCCAGTCTCTTTTTAATTAGTTATTGTTACTCATAGTAAATAAATACTGTCCATGTAGCACTTTTTATTGACCCACATAGAAAGTGGTACAATGTAGTCAGGGGAGATCGGGCTAGAACTGAAAAAAGTGTTAAATAAATGTTCCCGCAAAAGAAGTTTATATTAAAGGGAGAGAAACTATTTTTATATTATTTTCCCGAAAATTTTAAATTGTTGATTAAGATGGTTGGAACACTTCTAAAAAAAAAAAAAAAAAAAAAGCGTGTTCTCTCGGCAACCTTTTTCGCTCGATTCTTTGGATAGTAGAAATCGGATGATCAATCGCATAATCGAAAATATTGATGAGACATGGAAAAAAAGGGCGAAATAGTGGCTGGCTTCATGAATTTTTAAAAGTTTTCATATATAACTGTTGTGTGATTTTGCCCCTTTTATGGAAGGGATCTCAAATGAAACTGCTGAATTTAAAGTGAAAACGAGCCCTTTTTTATAGTAATCGGGCCGTTTTAAATCCGTTTCCTCAACAAACTTGTTCCTGTTTCAGGTAATTAGGGCATTAAATCTTTCCATACACTGCAATCAGATACAAGCAATGCAATTAGCTACTGTGATAGATCGTGAAGGCCGTGCATCTGTACGTAATGGTAATATTGATTACTGTTTAAAAGCAAAAGATGAAATCCAGGTGAGAAATATTCGTATAATTTGCTCGTAGGTGAAATTTGAATTATTATCAGAATTTGTCGACAGTAAAGGGTTGCAAATACCACTGTAAAAAAAGAATCTAGCCTAAAACAGTGTTGTACTTGATCGTTTTTTTAAGAAAACTGAATTTTTCTATTCTTCCTTATATATTTCTTCTGAACTTGTTGAATATTTTATAGCCCTCTCTTGTATGAAAGGTTTTTTTCTTTTTTTTTTTTTTTTTTTTTTTTTTTTTTCACAGTAATCCATAATACTTTAATTTCCACTGCTTTCTCATATTCAAAGTCCAAAAATTCATAAACTTTTTGGCTGGAGTGTCAATATGTTTTATCGGATTTTAGAGGCGTACTCAAAGGGACTCAAATCATCGGACGGAAAAGAGTGGACCGTTAGATGTGCGTGTCATCGATAGTCGATTTATTTCTCTGCAGAACTTCGCGGTGCGGCTGATTGGATGGTTAACGAATCAAACACGTCATTTTCGTGAGTAGATAATAAAGTTATTATGGTCATTTTTATTAGTTTAAAGCTTCTGAATCAATTCGAGATGTGATTCGAAAACTTTTTAAAGCGTGTTGTAAGAATTTCAAGAATAATTAAATATTTCCTTCTTTATCTGCTTCTGTAAATCCATTCCATTCTAGTGTGGTGTTTTTCTTTTAAATTTTTCAAAAAATTTCAACCACAGTTCAGATGAAGATGTCCCGAATGGATTTACAGGTAAATTGGACACTTGTTAGGGATTTTCGAAAGTTTCTTGAAATTTAACTTAAATGTTGGATTTGTTAGTACCTGCAAGGTGTTCGGATGCATTCCTTCCCGTCTGGTCTCTTTAATTTCAGTTTCTTACTTATTTAGTTTTTTTCAGCAGCTTTGGCACTCACTGTTTGTAACATATTACTGAATGAAAAAATAGAACTGGAAACAAATGAGAGCGCAAAAGAAGGAGATCAGAGTCTTATGGCACATATAATGAGATGTGATAGCGCGTTATGGAAAGGTTTTTTATGAGTAACTGTTGTTTAAATTTATTAGAAATTTTAATTCTAGGAGTTTTGGTATGTTAGTAGCGATGAATGAAAATGAAATTGAACCAGATGTTTTTGATACCTGCCCTTGCGTTATTTTTTTTACACTTAATTTTATAGGCGCAAGAATAGGTTTTCATCAAATGATTATGGGGACAATACTGATGCATAACGACCAGAAAAAACTTTTCTCTAAATTATATATTCGGGTACGCTTTACTTTTTGTTCCATGTAATATCTGAACTGTTTAACACAAATTATTGTGATATGTTGTACTTAATTCATCATTTGACTTTGGTGATATGCATTCTTAGAAACTTGATCAACGTACGATTAATAGCCAGCTTCAGTGTTTTCATAGCATTAAATAAATAATGCTTTAATTTTATGTTTTATGAAGAGGCAAGCTGAACAGTTGGGCAGAAAGTACAGCGTACGGGTATGTTGCACCTGAAGAAATGCCAGCTCGTTAATTTAATGATCGTTTATACAATTCATAAAATATAGGTTTCAGTTGTATAAAAAAATATACGATGATTTTATTGATGACGATCACGATCAGTCAGTATCTATCACGGCTTTAACTGTCCAAGTAATTTTTCTGCTTGAGTAAATATTTTAGATGAGAATCAAGAAAGTTAGTCAATGCTTTGTCGAGATATTTTTTTTATTATGCTCGACTTTTTTAGCCATATTTTCCGAAGATACTATCTCTTTTCCCGTCTTCATTGGATGTCAAATGAGGCATTGACTAACTTTTTGATTTTTTTTTTTTTTTTTTATGAGACTCATTTTATGTAGTCAGATTGTGTTTTTTCTTGCTTTTTTTTCAGCACTGGTTTAAAGTCCGTGAAATTTTCAGATATTCACCGTACCTACAATAGCGCGTATTCTAATTGCTGAAGAATCAGCTTTCCAAATTGTATTTGATACACTGATCAGTCAGTGTAGAAAGTACCTCAAAAGTAATAAATTATTTTGTATTTTCTGTTTCCTTTACTCGTTTTTTTCATCAAAACTTTTTCTCTTAGCTTGGAAAAGAAATCGAAAATGTGATGTAAAAAGAAAGAAGCCAGATCGCTCCTTGATCAATTTTTTCCTCTCTCTTTAAATTCTTATTGACCGATTTTTTGTGAATTGAATCATTATTTTAGCACCCGACAAAATGAGATTTGATTTTTCTGCTCGTTCATATCCCCATGCACTTCGACGTGCTTTATACATGCTCTGTGATCAAAAGTAAGCATAGTTTAACGGAAATTTTAAAATACATGTAATATGAAAGTACTGTAGCAAATAGCTCTCATAGATAATTTGAAAATCAATTTATAAGTTTTCTAGCGAAAACTGCATGATAACATCGAGGCATTTTAAAAGAGTACTTTTTGCTGCCATCCTTTACAAAGGAAACTGTAATATTAATGGTAATATAATGGAAGTGAAATTAAAAAGTTTTACAGATATCTCTTGTCTACAATTCCTTCGGAGCAGGACTGGACCCCTTTGTTACGTGAAAGTTTTCTTAATGGATGTTCTTCTCTCATACGATTTCTTTCGTTTATGCAGGTAATCGCTGCAGTTTGATTTTGCTGCAGGTCATGGTGGAACGATATCAATTTATGCATAGAAACTGTGATGCTAACATTGGTACTTTCACACCACCACTAATTTTAGGCTCAAAGTAACTTTTTCTTTACTGTTCAAATACAAATTCTAGGGGATGAATGAGGTTCGGCGTCAAACAGCGGAGCATCAAGTCTGGGAACAGGAATGGGATACTGCGTTCAATATTCAAATCAAATTGCAGCACGTCCTTACACTCGTTATTTGTTGGGCAAACTCAGATGTAAATTTTTTGCTTTAAAGTCTTAAAATCCTAATTTTCTTTAAACATTTATTATGTCCTTTTAATCAATTAGATTAGAAATTCATTTTTCACAATATTATTGAATTTTTCTCTTTCATTGCTAAGGTTTAAACTATGTTTTTTAGCCCGCAATCTTTCAGGAAAATGATATTTTGTGTATTTTTCCTTGTATGCACTCATTTGAATAGTCCCTGATCATTTATCTTCAAAAGGATAGTAATAATATACTTCTTGCAGGAAATTGTCCACAATCGTCTTACAACTCAACTAATTAAAGAGCTAGAAGCAGTAGCTAATCGTAGTCCTGACTTTGCAAATAAGATTGCAGTAGAAGGTGAATTGTTATTTCTATCGTAACTGTATATTCAGTGTTATTGATACTTTAGACTATATTAGAACTTCCATAAAAGAGCTTGGTATCATTAATTTCTAATTTTTCGAAAAGTCAGGAAGTGAGTGCCAAAATAATCAGTGCGATGATAATCATTTCAGTGAATGGTATTAAAGCAACTTCTATCCCATTTGATTTGTCGCATGGTTCGATTTCCGTGCATCAACCTCTCTGGCGACTTCTAGCTGGTTTATTCACTGCACGAGATTCATTTCTTCAAAGAATTTGCATTAGGAATGAAGGGGAAGATCTTCCAGTAGCAATGATCAATCTGAAAGGAAAGCGTGCACTCTTAATGGAGATGCCATTGCGGTATCTTAGTGCGATATTTTTTATTTCTTTGGAAACATGATTCATGTGTAATAAGTTAAAATGGATCGTGAAACAAAGTGGATTAGCACAAATAATTAGCAGCTGTGGACACCTTGTTTTTTTCTGAGTCATTGATGTTAAGTTGTTTTAAAGAAAAGTATCTGCATAAATCACTTTGATGAATTTTGCTTAGATTTGCATATCCGCTAAGCTATTGAATTAAATTGCATTTGAATTTCAGAGTTCTTGTGCTTTGTTCGCAGTCACAGGCACAGATGTGGCGAAGAAATGGGTTTTCACTGGTAAATCAGGTAATTCTTCCTGCCCTTTTTTAAATTTCTTCCATTCTTTTTCCATAAATTCCAAAATTGTTTAAAATACTTATGCATACAGTATAGAACTTTTTTCTTTTTCACTGTTGTATGGACCATTTTGCATGTAATTCCTTTTTGCGCTTCTGTGGTGGTAACTCTCTTGTGGATACATATAGAGAAATACAGATATGTAGGTCTAATAGCGAAATTGAAACATGTGTGTATTAAATCTGATATTTGATACTGGATCATTTCTGGACATTGATCTTAAAATCTTTTCCAGATTTACAATTATTCTGCACCGCTTTGTCGAGCTGAAATGTTTGACAGGGATCTTTTGATGTTGCAGGTAAAGCATTCAGTAATATTCTGATCTAAAAATGTCTGGTATCAGAGGTTATTCAATGGTTTATTCTGTGGGATTATATTTTTTCTCATTATTTGGCACATTTCTTAATCTGTTCTTATATTTATTCGATAATTGATTAATCGGTTGTTCGAAACTCATTATGTAATTTAATTTTTCTTAGGTGATAAGTCCTTTGTTAAAGAATGGGATGGATCACTGACAGCAAAATCAGTTGTTAAATTGAACTAAATAATATCTTTCTCCACAGCATTTATATTGTCGTATTATGAATCCTGATAAATGACCGAAAATTTTTTGTATATACTGTACATACAATAATTACCAATAATAATAATAGAATATAATGGTAAAGAAAATGAAAATAGCCCTTTGGAAATGACAACGTTATCATCATGTTACTGTTTGTTTTTCTCTTGTTATCATCTTTAGTTTTGGAAATAGAAGTTAAATTTCAGGTTTGTGCTGCGTTAACGCCGCCTGATACGTTTATTATAAGAGTTTTGCATCGTTTTGGCTTACGAGTTTGGGCTGAGACAAATTTCGAGGAAATTCGTGCAGCTTTCAGCAATGTAGCATCTGATGATCTTAGCAAATGTACGGTTACATTAGCTGAAGAAATGCTTCACTTATTCATTATTATTATTGGTTAGTTATATTGGCTTCTTTATTTAGAGCTGCTGTTTCATGCGTAATGAACATTGATTTTATTATCTAATTTATTTCGAGTTACTGCACGTTGCCTTATATAACTTAATATTATATTCTCTTTCTTTACTTTGTTTTTATTCAATAAAAAGTTTAGTGACATCCTGAAAACATGGTTTTATTATTTACTTTTTTCTTAACCATAAACTTAACTTTTACTCAAAAGAGAAAATAGTATTTTAGGAGAGCGTTACATGCCAGGTGTTGGAAAATCTACAATGAAAACTTTATTAAGACGTGAAGTCCTCCACGTCCTTGCTACAAAGCCAACACCTTTCAGTAAGGTAAGATCTTATCTTTCTTCACAAAAGTGTTTGTAATTCCGAAATTAAAATCACTTTTTTATTTTTATGAATTTTGAGATCGAACGTGCAATGCCGGAAAATCAACTTTTTGCCGATCTTTCATTGGAAGAAGCAGCTAAAAGCGTAGGAGACTTCAGGTATTTCTTTTTTTTTTTTTTTTTTTTTTGTGCGTGTGTGTATATCATTCTCAATATTTATCTTCTTTTCGTCCAGAAGGCAGTTTACTAGTAACGAGTGTTTCTTTGCTGACGCTGTCTTTGTCTTTATATCTGTTTAAGAACGAAGTTCTTTAAATTTTGTAATTTTATAGGAAGCCAACGAAAGCATCACCGGGTATTTTTCTGCTGAAAGATGCCGTTAGAAATGAGTACAATGCGTTCTTTTATCACTATTCCAAAGCGGACGTTTCAAACGCTGACCAATATCGGCAAAAGTTTATGAGCAAAGCGCTTCAAAAGTAAGTTGGAGGATTTTTAAAGCTTTCTGTTTTAAAGTACAGTCATTTTGTTCTGGAAAAGTCCTTGGATTGGTATTTTAATTGAGAAACTTACTGTTTGCTATAAATTTATCGTAGTCTCAAAGCAGTGGATAGGTTTCTTTATTACAGTTTTTTTTTTTTTTTTTTTTTTCGAAGTAATCCATCTACGGAGTAGTTGCTTAAATTTAAAGCTGCATATAAAATGCGCTCAGGAATTCAGATACATAAGCTTTATAATTTGAAGAAGTTGAAGATCAGCTCTAAGTTGGAAAAGAAGCATCCAAGTGAATAAACTTATCTAATTTGATTATTACGTGATAATTAATGATTTCTGTGCATAGAGAGGTAGCCGTAGCTGCACCACCAATGCCACCACAATTTGAACCATTTTATGAACCCATCGTCAATCTTTTGTGTTGCAAAATGATGATGCAGTTGATTCGTATCGTTCTGGAAAGAACAGCGAGGAGAAGTCGCTATTCAAGCGATGGCCTATTACATCGAGTAAGTATTTTCTCTATATATTAATAATTTTTCTTTTTTAGAGTGTGCAAGACTGGTAATTATCATTGTTTTTCTTTATAAATTCGTTTATTGTGGCTGATCGTTGCTAAGTTCTGTTATATAAATAGTTTATTGTTCGAGTTCGTATTGCAGGGATTTTCTTCAAATTTGTTGTTCGTTATTTTTATTTTTCAGCTTGCGCGAAATTTAAAGTCTTGAAGTTTCTTATTAGAACATTATTTCCAGATAAATATATAAGAAACACTTAAATAGCATTGTGCATATTTATTTAAATTTAAGCGATAAAATAGTCGTAGTTCTCTGAACTTTTTGCAGTTGTCAGACTCAAGTTGTTAATCTTTTAGATTTATTTTCATTTTGAGCATTTCTGTTCTTTTTCAACATAGGTGCTTTTCCTGGTTGGAATGGGCCTTAATGAGCAGACTAAAAATAAAACCTTCGATTTCATCAGCTGTGCTGAAGAGGGTCAAATATTTGCAATGATGAAGGGCTTGCTTGGAAAACCAGAATCAGAACCACATGCCGATCTGCTAAAATATTTGCTTGAGGTTGTTGTTTTCATTCTTTCCTTTTTAACTTCATTTATAATCTGAGCAAGATAGCAATTGTTTTAGAAAATTATATTTTTTAAAAGATTTTTTTTAAATTTTATTGGAAAAAATTCCATTTTATGGCTGCTGTGTTCCTGCTTGTATCCATCGTTATAAAATAAATAGGAGTAGAATTAAATTCCTTCGTCCCTTAGAATTCTGTATTCTTACCCAGTTATGAAACAAGGTAGGACTCATAAGGCGCAAACTTGATCTACAGAAGTAGAATGAAGTTGGACAATATGTTAATGATAGTGATATAAATAGGAAGAGGTGAAAAGGAAATTATATTCACTGAAATTAGAGATGAGAAAGTGAGTGGACGATTAAAATTTATTTGTTAAAAAAAGTTGAGTGTTTAATTGAAAGCGTACCAACCACTTAAACAATCAGAATATTTTCCAGTTTTACGAAAAGACGAAATCGGTGAGTAACGAGACCGATGTACGATCAGAGCTGAAAGCTGAGGCATCTGAATCGGAAATAAAAGCGAGAAAAGCAGCTATTGCTGCTAAAAAACGAAAACAGGCTATGGATCAGGTGCTATAATTTTGTATTTAGAGATGGAGGTGCTTCTGATACTAGCTCATTTCTTCGATTTTGATATGTTTTAAAAGTTTGTAGATGAGTCGTCTGCAAAAGCAGTTTGTGACACAGAATCAAGATTTGCTTGGAAAGGAATTTCTTGAAGGAAAAGAATCTCATCGACAGGATGATGATGAAGAGCCACTAGGGTATTTGTTCCTTAAATATATTTTTCTTGTTAAGCAGAAATAGTCGTTTTCATTGGTTATGGTAGAAAGTGATATTGTATGACATGTTTTTGATGTTGGTCTGTTACTCTGTTTCGATTTTGAGCAATTCCTGCTTCTGTTTAGGATTTTGCCGAATGGTAGCGGGTTTCCGGTATGTTTGGGCATTGACCGATGTACTGCGAAATGTGATGATTGCCGTCGAATTACATGTATTTTGTGCCAGGAAGATGAAAATGTCACAGCAGATGGTCAGGCTCTAGTGTGCGCTGCATTCATGCAAAAGTAAGTTTGAGTTGTGTGTTACCTGGCGTATGTAAAAATTTTAAGAATTCTAAACAATTAGCAACCAGCAGCTGAATATGTCAGTTATCCAGCTTTGTCAACTCTCTCATCTCATTTTACTATATTCTTTTATTTCAGACTTTTCTTCAGCATTTTTTTACTAATCGCGATAGATTTGAATAATTTTTTCGATTACATAATGAAATTATGTAATCTCAATTTACATTGCAGATCATCATTGTTTGCAAGACTCAGACAAAAAAACGACGATGCATTTGATCTTTCAAAAATGTTTCTTCCGGCTTCCCTTCGAAATGGTCCTGCAGCGTCAACGTGTGGTCATGTGATGCATTTTAACTGTTACAGAAAGTAACATATTTTTTCTACATACAGAAATATTATTCACCGTTTATGCCAGAAAAAAAAAAATGTTTAGAGTTGTATTAAATCATGAAATTGACCGGTTCAAACCTTATTGACTGTGAATTCTTTAGATTATTATTTCTTTTTCGTGATTTAGTTTATGAAGCTACCGTTTCTTAGATTTTCTGAATTGCTGAAAGATCGGGATCGTGGCCGTCATCGACAACTCATGGCATTCAATCCGCGTGTGCTTGATGTTAATGCTGGGGAATATCTGTGTCCATTGTGCAAACGTTTGAGCAATACGATACTACCAGTTTTACCACCTATTTCACAAGTTTTCGCAGATAGGTATGCAACGTATCAACTTTTCATATAAGCATCTCGCTGACCATTAATTCTAACTTAAAATTTTGTCAAAAATATCATATTTCGTCTGGCACTTTTCAGGCGATATGGAATTTTTTTTTTGCTTAGTTTCATTTCATTTATTGGACTTTTCAGTTATCTTCAGACTTTCTATTTCGTAAAATTAATTTTGCAGAATTGGAAGTAAGGAAAGCCACGTTGAGTTTGAAGATTGGATAAATCATTTTGCTAAGTTTTTTGATGGCACGTGCTCCACAAATATTGATAAGCCATTTAAAACCCATAGTAAGAAACGGTTTGTAGCTTTTTCCCTTATTTTTTTTTTCATGTTCTTGAAACTTTATAAGTTGAAGCAGTACATTCAAAATTGAATGGATATGATATTTAGCTCACATTCGGAGAGATCGTTGATAGAATTAACTGGTTGTGAAGCTGAAACCGGCAGCACGTTGTCAGCATCAGTTCCCTCAACATCCGCCATGTCATTTATGCTAGAAGCTAATCCGGCCGTGCACTCGAGTATGTGATTATTTTTATTTTTTGGTCATCTTATATGGGGAAAAAGCTAATAAACAGATTTGTATTTCAAATTTTTATGGATAAAAACTGAAGATGTTCCAACAGTATATGATCAGAGAACTTCAAATTGTTGAATTTATAGAAGCTGTAGAGTAGGAAACAGAAATTGTGGCCATTCAAAAAAAAAAAAAAAAATTGTTTCATTCATAACGCAAGCGACGTTAAAGTGGATAAATGCAGAGTAAATTTTAGAATAGGAGAGGAAATCTTTTTCTAGAAGCGGATGAAATAATGGAAGTAGATGATAATGAAGATAATGTGACAAAGACAGCAATGAAGAGGCAGAGTGGTACTGATGGACGTTTCTTTGCCATCTTAACTTCTATTCCGGATGTGATGCACAGAATTAAAGACATGCTTATCCAACCAGAAAAGCATCAGAATGTTAGGTAACTTATTTTCGGTATTTCAGCAAACTTCGATTACCTTATTTTTAGGAACTAAATAATAAGTGGGAGCTACAGAGTACGATTATTGAGGACGGAAAGGAAGGTTTTAGTGACTGCAAAAAGTTATGTAGAAGCGAAATTATGTGACCGAATTATAAATAGGTTTTATGTGAATTCAGTATTCATTGAAAATAATTTCCAGCATACGAACACATTTTTCACCGCCAATTTGGGAAATGATGCAGCATTTCCTGAAACAAACTAGTTTGGTTAGTGTTTTATTAGAGGGTCCAGAACTCTCTGTGTATTCACTTAGTTCATTTCCGAGTGATAATACCAACTGTTATCAGTTATTTATCATCTAACGCTGATTTAATGAAGGGTATTTGCTGTTTCAACTACTTGAGCATATTTTCTCTTGCATTAAAATTATTAGTAGTTAATTAATGAAACATCCCTCATCACTCATCGAAAAAATTGAACATTAAATTTTTTTACGTTGTAAACTATTACTTATGATTCGATTTTGAAAAAATTTTCAGCACCTACAAAATGACGGGACATCAGGTTATTTCAATCGCGAAATTATGGAAGCTGTTTTTACGTTTCAGACTACAGCATTTTCACTTCGCTCAATTGCAGCAGTACTTCGGCGTAGTGGAAAGCCATTGTTTGGAGCATGGAACGCTAGACAGGTTACTCATTAAGTGTTATCTTAGGTGACGTTTCTCAAGTGACAGCTTCTATTCGATATTAGTCGTATATCTTTCTGATAATTGAGAGTGCTTAATATTTCACGTCATCTGTCAACGTTATACATTTCAAGCAGTTAAAGTAGGACACAAAATTTGTAAAAATGATGTGGTGAATTATTAACATTTATTGTAATGAAATCTTGATTATAAATCATAAGTTATGAAAATTGAAGCACTGATTTAGTTACATGCACGGGTAAGATAGCGTATCCCTTATTCTCAAATGAATTTTAAGGTCCATTTTCAGCGTGAGTGTATATTTGCCTTATCCCGAAGCTGTGCGGTATCAATAGTGAAGTGCCAGTCATCATTCTACTATCTTCGACTTCTTCTGCTGCAGTTGTTATCACCATTGCTATCATATGGATCATCTGTTGATCAGAATCCCACATCAGATTGTGCAGCAGATTCGAAACATCCGACTAATCGATTACCATCAAAAGTACTGGAAGCAAGAAAGAAAGGGGAGATTCATTTGCCAGAAGGAGTAGATCTTTGTAACATGGTATACTTTCAAATGTCAATTTGTTTCCATTTTACACTGAAATATTTTTTTATTCAGTGGTTTCAAAGGTAGTCGGTCATCTCTACTGTTAAGTTTTGTTCCACTGAAGTTTATTTTCAGTCTCAGTTGGAATTCGCAGTAGTTGTTCTTATAGCAGAAGATATTAACAAGCCTGTTAACATTCTTACAATCGATATGCTTACGCTTGCAGTGAGTCTTTCGGTTAATTTCATGTTCGAGATTTTTACTGCATAGATTTTTAATTTTCAAAGATTATGTTTTTTTTTTTTCTTTTTTTTTTTTCTTTTTTTTTTTTTTGCGTGTGTCTTCGAATTGAATACACTTTATAGGTCGAAATGGCGATGTGTGAAGGTTGGGAACGCATGGATAAGAATGGTAAAGTTGTGAACAAGGAGGGATTTGTTACATTTCCACTTGGTTCAGAGAATGAACAACATGCTATACGATTGGCACTTATTGGACATTTATATCAGGTACTTATTGTAATTGTTATAATTAGTATTTTATTGGTCATTTTTTTTTTTTTTTTGTATACCGAAATAAAGGACAGTGTTGGTAAATGAAATTTCTATCGATCGAAGCCGAAGAGATCAAGAGATCTACATTGCACAATTGCTGATAAATCAGTCGATATTGAAGATGGCTATAAGTAATTTTATTATTTATCTGACTTAATCCTTCCCCTTTTTGGAAGCCTTTTGTCTTATTTCAATCTTCAAGGAATTAAGAGTTTCCAAAATCTGTTCTAAATATAAGTTAAACTTGATTCCAGCTCTAAAGTCTGCAGTGGGTTCTTGAACGATTACTAGTCATTCTTAGGTAATTGCAACATTTGATGCCGAACCGATTCTTCCACTTCAACCAACTTCGCCATTTGTTGTACATCAGGATAAGACTTTGGATGACCTGTTGCTGCGCCTTTACACCATTACCCGTCCTGGACAACAGCTGTCGTCAATAACTGCGTTAAAGGAGGTGAAACGATTCGTTTTATTTTTTGTTTTGTTCTGCTCGTTCATTCAATGTTATTGAACCTGCACTTCAATGTTTATATTTTTAATACCGTTATCATTAACGTATACTGAATATTGCATGACAAAAATGTTGAGTATTAGGCTTCTTTAAAAGACTTCGTATGAAGTTTGGTTTTTTCATTAATGAATTAGTTAATTCGTCATTGACGCTCTAACTAATCAGCTTTATTCGATCTAAGGAATATGCTGTACTACCTGTGAACATTATTCGGTTTCTAATCGTTTTATTTTGTGACATAGTTGCTGGATCGAATTTAGTGGATAATGTAAAATATTTTCATTTTTTATTTCTATTAATCTGGATCACATTTGTCTGACGATAAAAGTTAAATTGTGAGTGTTATTGCGATGTTTTATTTCAAAAAAAATTAAAGTAAAAAAAAGTAATTGTAATTCTTGCATATTCGGATGGTTTAAACATGCAGTGGATTATCAAACTAATTAAGAACTATGTGTAGAATTCAACCGTTTATTTTAACCTTAACTGTTTATTTATTTCGAAATGAAATATAAATTAACAAAAAAACATAACTCAGGCTATTTCAATTAAACATGAAGCTTAGCATAATTTGAGTTTATTGAATTTCCAATTGTTTTAACAATGGTGTGAGATTTTGCAGACACTTTATACGGCAGTGCTTGAGTTTTTGCGTCCACTGTCACTTCTTTACCATGCGCTTACGCTAGTACCGCCACCAGAAGCTTTGAAAGGTAAGGCAATAAGGTTCATTTCATTCATAGGTAGAGATTTTGTCTTTTCATTATTCCTGATCGAGAAAAATATTTAAAAGCATTAGAAGTAGATTTTGCTTAACATGTCGTTATTATAGTATCATGAAGAGCAAAGTACTAAAACTAATTTATGGATACTCAAAATTAAACGCTTTTCATAACAGTAGGAGAATCAAAATAATGCCGCTTTCTAAAATAAGCTTCCATTCTTTCAGATCCTTCTGTTAACGAATTCGAACCACTGTGCCGTTATCTTGGTTTTGCGCCCAGTCTCGGTGAATTTCTTAGTGGACCATGTATTGAGAAGTTGTTTACATTGTGGGTTTTTTTTTTTAAATTGTTTGAATATCGTGTGGTTCAAGAAGTAAAATTATGAAGCGGATAACAGACGGCAGACTAACCACCACTGTAGACTAACGGAATCTGGATGTGATTAATTTAAACTTTTGCAGATGGGCCTCATCACAGGGAGATTGTTCTAAAATAACTCTCGTGCGACAGCCGATTTTAGAAAATGCTTTTGTGCAGTTGCCAGAAGACTTCTCAGAATTAATCAATTATGCAGCCAGTTTTAGGTCCTTATTTTTAAGGTTTTTTCGTAATTTTGTAGGACTTGTTTCTGGTAAACTAGTGGAATTAGGATTGATGGAATAGTTATGGACTTTTTCTGATATATTTTCGCTGTTTTATAAGTCACATTTAACACTGATCGACTAAGTTTTGCTAATAGTCGTAGATGAAATTGAGTCTTTTCTCCAGATTTGCATTGGTAAAGCACTTTTCATTAGGAGCAAACCCTTGGCACTAGTAAGCTTAGAAAAGTTGCTGCCGAGCTTGCTTGGAATTTTCAATATTTGCTTTATGTGAATGGCTTTAACTTAAAAAAAGATATTTCCCAAACTCTTCCTTAAGTTAAATTTTTAGATGCCCTTCTGTCCCGGTCGATGATCGTTCATCATCAGCACCAAGTTTATGTCTTCTTTGCGGTTCATTGCTCTGCTCCCAGAGTTACTGCTGTCAGCGCACGGTAAGTCATAAGAGATAAACGCTCTCACATTGGTGGTATTATCCTGGTGTTTTAGGTTCTTATTGATAAAGCACAATGATAATCATTATGATATTATTTTAGGTAAATGGTACCACTCTTGGAGCTTGTTCCTATCATTTAAAGACTTGTACAGGGCCTTCAGGTGGAATATTTCTTCGGTTAGTATTTTTCTCTTCTTCTAAAATTATTGGAACTTTGTTTTTCTTTTTGAATTGCTTCAGCATGAAAATATAAGAAGTCGGAATGCATACCACTTGATTTTCTCCATGTTAATTTTCATTAAAATTCAGAATTCGTGACAGTCAAATAGTGCTCTTAACTTCACGTGAGCGTGGTTGCTTACTTCCAGCTCCATATGTGGATGCATATGGTGAAACTGATCCGGGATTCCGGTGAGTATCTTATAGCGGTGTATTTCATGGTTGAAATTTTCGTTGTTGAGAAAGAATAGGTATGCCTTTAAAAGAGGTAAAAGAGGTGAGCAGTAATTCAAGAGGTTTAAGTGGAGGTCAAAAAGAAGGGGTTTTGATGTATTACAACTATTGTGAAAAAAAAAAAAAGAACCCCTAATTATTACCACTGGTGTATTTTTATATTAAGTTTCTAATTTCTCTAATTTTCTGAATTCTATTTTTGATCTTCTCAGCTTTTCAAATTGTTGTAGACGCGGAAACCCACTGCATCTTAATCACGAGCTTTATGCGAAACTGGAAAATCTTTGGCTTAATCAGTCAGTAGCAGAAGAAGTGGCCAATCAATATGAAATTGACCATCGTAATATAGGGCTGGAGTGGCACCATTTTTAGACTCTGTAGGAAGCTTCGATTTTATGTTCATTTGCTTAACATATTTTGTGTTGTCATCTCCAGAAAAAAAATGTCTCATATATCATATTGTAGAAAACTTTATTCCAACTGTAGCGTTAAGTAGGTCAGTTTTCGTTTTTTTCGGTCCTCTTCCGGAGCAATAAGTTTTGCCAAGTAAATGACTATGAATGCCTGGAATCTCAGATTTATACCTTAGTCGCTTCTTTGTGTTGCAAAATATGTAAATAAGAATTGAAGTAAATGCAACAAATTTGTGATCAGAATTTTTTGATGAAAGATACAGAAATTTTAATGAATGAAAGTTTGAAATCCGCATGCAAAAATATCTCCGGAATATAAATAGTAGTTGGTTTCGCATGAAGCAGAAAGATTTTTTTAATGATTTTTGTTCCGTTGATGATGGAAAGCATAATTCATCAATGCAGCTTCGAATAACTAAATTACTTTCAGTCTACAAAACTGTTAAGCTCAGTAATGAATTGTTTCATCTCATCAAGCGTTTTGCGAAAATTTACGCTCCTCCTTTGGATTATAATTTGCAAGTTTTCTTTTTCATTGAAAAATTTATAATTGTTTATCCGAATCGACCTGATATAATTTGAATCGATAGCGATTTATGGTGAAAGCAGGTAGCATTGCTTTATATTCATTTATATTTTTGTAATAGCACCATTACTCTTTTCATATAATATTATACGTCCGCTAGGTCAGTTTGTCTTCGCTCTATCCTCGATCTGATGAATTCCTACAATGCTTGTATGTTCTCAGTAGGAATAAATTAATAAGCTCAATTATTCTATTTTACAGCCGTTTGGTTAATTATACATATACTGTACGAATTTCATTAGTAATTACTATCTTTTTTCCCATCCTACATAATATATATATATTCTCTTTGGAATACGAACTTCTAAAAGTATCATAAAAAGGACTACTATCTAGCTGCAGCTATCAAGAACATGATTACCGAACTTTGAATCGGCTTCCTGTGATTAGTCGTTTTGGCATTTTTTTTTTTTTTTTTCTTCCTTTTTTGTGATATACTTTGCTGAATTCCTCACCACCTTTAAACATTTTTACGTCATTTTTATCCTTTGCGAAGTTTTTTTAACATAGGTTTTAGAAACTTTGAAGCATTCTTTCCTTTCATTTTTTTTTCTTTAATGAGAACTAATTATAAACAGATATAAACAATATGGAATTCATTATGAATTATTTTTTCTCCTTTTCAACTAAATATTTAATTCCTTTACACCTGTACGTAAAAATTATTCACACGTAGAAATACTTAACATAAGCTCATACGAAAAAAGTGTATAGTGGTAGTGTTTTAAAATTCTAATTTTTAGTACGAAATATGAATGCAACGGTTTATGTGAATGAATTACATTTTTATCACTTATAATTTACTTGGCACAAATATGAGCTCAAAAGCATATATTGCTGAACTATTCTGTTTGAGCAATATAAGTATGTAGTAAATATTTCTGTTACAATAATAGCATTACACATATTCATTCAGATATCATCCAGCACATTAGCCCGTAATGCCGTCCAAGTAAAACATTGTAAATTTTACTATATACATGAAAAACTGGCAGTAAAAGGAGGTGATGATAATTTACAAAGAGAAAAAATTTACTCAAAAGAATGGAAAATGAGAAGCCCAAGCTCTCATTAGTGAAATATTTATTTGATTCAGATAATTTTTTTATCAGGAATTGTTTACATAGTTTAATCGCCGTTTTTTCTGATAGTTTTAGATTTTATTGGATTAAAGATGTTCAGATATCCTAAAAGCTTCCTTCATTAATGAATACAACGACATTTTTTGATTAGGTGGGATAAGGAAAATGATTAAATGACAAGATGCTACATTATCAATTTATCCGTGAATTCAGTTATCACTGTCGTATAAAGCAGCATCTTTACTTATTTTAGTTTTCAATTGCTCCGGTAAAAAAATCTTTGTTGGTGATGTTGTCATTAGCAAATCACGACGTAAGTTACGCATACTTTGGGATCGATTTAATCGTTTTGATGTTATTGATAAGGGCGATACTTTTCGTGATATACTAAGGCCAAGTGCTTCCAAAAGAGATGATGAGCTTGTTGGTACATCACCTGAAGGATTATTTTAAAATGGAAAAAAAAATCTGTTTAGTTTAATCACTTGATATTATAACTGATATGATAATCTAACTAATCACTATCTTTCATTTCTCTCCTCTTGCACCTACTTTAATATATTCGTTAAATTCTGTATTTTTACATTTTTGATACGAAATAATAAAATTAACAGTGATGAAAATCTTACACAGGTCAAATTCAGACAGAAAAGATTGAAGAGAATTTTAAACTATTTAATAGTCGTGGAAGTCAAAACACTACTTTAATAACATACGACAAAACAAAAGGTAAATCGGAAATGAATTAAAGTGCCATACAGAGAATAATATATGTTAAACAAATATTGAAATTATAAAAATATTTTGCTCCAGTACATTTTGCACATAGAGCAGGAAATGATGAAGGAAGGGAAAATGAAAGTAAAAACTTATAAGTGGTCTATTAACTTGGAAAAGTTAATTGGTGCTGCTTTCTCTATTTGTTAATTTTTAACGATTTCCTCGACATTTCACAAAAATCTTTTTCCATCTTTCTATTTGAAAGCATTGAATGAATTACTCCCTATCAATAGCACTTCTCTTAATTCTTCTTAATTTTAAAGAAATTTAAATTTAAAATGTCATAATGTACAGTGTTTATTCATCAAAGGAATAACCTACCCATAAAATTTTTACTATTGTGTCGTATCGGTGTAACAGGTGGTGTGAATGGAATTGTTGAACGAAGCAGAATACCCTGTGTAAGATTGTCATGAAGTGAAGCAAATAAGCCAACATTTGGTAGAATTTTCCATGGTTTAAACATCCGCGTTAGATTATTTACAATTTGTTGTGATTGGGATTCATCTGAAGCTGATGTTCCTTCTTTCTGTACAACTCGTGACAAATGGGTTTTCTCCACTGAACTCCGAATTAGCTTAAAACAGAAAAGATTAAGTTGCCTTTTTTTTCAAATAATGAAATGAACTTTCTTGGCTGGCACAATGAAATATATTTTGAAAAGAGAAAAGAAAAATTACGAAAGCATTATACCTTATTTGATGATATGCTGAAGAATGATGTTTTCGAGGGCAATAATCCACGTTCTCGCCGAAATCTTGCATATTCTCTTTCGATCTTTGCAAAAGAGAAATTAGTAGTCAATATGATAATATTTTATTTGAATTATTTTCCTCAAAAATGATACTTTTTTGATATGATGTGATTGGAACAAAAATTACCGAAATTGATAATTTTTTTGTAGCAATTCTTGTTTCCATCTTAGCATAAAAGAAAATAAAAGATTTGTAAAACTAAACTTGAAATCTGATCACATCTTACATCTTACAGATGTGATCAAATTTCAAGGCATATCCGTTATGTTACCTGTCGTCTTATATTCAGTTTACGAATTGACCATTCCAGATCTCGTGTACCGGGTCGTCCGGGTTCACCCATTTTAGGTCCTTCATAGCCGGATAATGAATCGCTTGATGCTGTTTTACTAAGAGCATTTGAAGAACCGAAATTGTAATCTGAGATCCGATTCTGGTCATGCATAAAGCAAGCAGGATGTTGCGATATACTCTTTAACAACAATGATTTACAATGATCAAAGTTTTGAAAATTGCAATCATTCTAAAACGGCAAGAAGGAAAATTAATAAAAATTTTTGCGATGTTTGCTTCACATTTCAATGGCAAATTATCAATCTTCCCTGTATATATGTAGTATGACCGCATTAAAAAAAAAATCAAAATTTTTTTTTTTCTGATGCAGTATGATCGCATCAAAAATTATCGAAATTGGCAGTTTTGTGTAATAACTTTTTTCTCTTTTTTCTCGTTTTAATTTAAAATAAGCGAACTTCGTTGAGAGGAGTTTCAGCGGGATATTTTCGCTGCAGTGATGTGCTTGTCTCAGCAATAATATTACCATCGATATCATCAGGCAGCTTAGTTTCAGTCTTAGAAGTTACTGAGGATTCCGGTTTGTCTGAATCATTGGCAGAAAATGAAATGCTTTCCAAAAATGATAAAGGATGATGAAGAGGGCGAGAATACCGAAGAAGTTTAGCAAGAATATGATTTGGCACATCAACTACCTGAAATTTAAAATCGTCAACTTATGCTCTCATCTCACTTATAAATTAGCTAAATGTAGAAACTGCAAATAATTTAGAAAATTGCTGAATCCAAACTGTCAAGTTATATCATATATCACGGCAGATAGAGATCAGAATGTGTTATCTTTACGATATGCGAATTCTAATCGCATTTAAGCTTCTTAGAAGATGCAAAAAAAAAAAAACTTTTTTTCTTTAATTTAGCCAATAAAAAGTTGCCGACAACGTCTATGAAAGAAATGATAAACAATCAATTAAATTACTGATTTTCCAAAGAGAAAAAAGTGATTGATTGGAAATCTTTAATATTTGATATTTATCGAGACCAAAACGTTCAAACATTATCATAATCAAGTGAATTGACAAGTTTCGAAATTGCAACTTACTTCACCATCACTATGTGAATTTTGCCGATACCGATCGGATGGTAACGGATCAGTAACAGTTGCAATTGAGCGAGTTCCTATTCCATTTGATGCATTTGAATGTGATGGTTTAATCATTTCCAATTTATTTGATAAATCAGCCGTGTTCGCTCTTTGCTGTACATCTTTTCGTGGTAGTATCCTGGTGGAGGAAGAAAAAAAATCCAGTTAACAAAGAAACAATTTGAAATTTGATATTACTGACAATTTGAAAAAAAAGAAATTCTTATTACGAAGATAAAGGTAATTGCAACGGATAAAGTATACATGTATTAAATTTCCGTTTACAATTACAAATATTAATTAGAATACATAATATCAAACAAGGAAGATACTTGAGTGTGAATGAAAGCCTTTGTTTTCGTTTTTATTTTTTTTGATGAAAGATTGCATATTTCATACTTGGAATTATTAATCGCACTGTAGAAACCGCTATCTGATGCTTCAATTTCACTTGCCAATGAATCGTAGAGAGAATCTGGAGTATTGGCCCTATAACAATATTAAATTAACAAAAATATGAGTTCATTCAGACATTTCCAAACTACTTCAATTTACCCTTGGAATATTTAAAATGAAACAAATGACATCCGCTAATAATACACTGAATGGATTCTTATTACTATTTGCTTCTCTTTTTCAGACACAAACATACAGAAAAACATAAATGAAACGATTTGTTTAATTTGTTAATTCGATCAATTAAACAAACAAAACAGTACTTTTTTGATGGAATTAAAGGAGATTTCCACCTCCTGTCATTCTAGTGAAACAAGAAATTTTATATGAAATAAGCTTTTAAAATTAACAAGTCCTATCTCTCTTTTTTGTTAATTTTTCATAAGGAAAATTTTAGATGCCTATAGGCAGATTGATTCTGACGATATGTTCTTAATTCCTCTTCAGCATCATGTAACATTGCCATTACTTCCGTGTATCGTTCTTGTAATTCAACAATTTGTGTTGTAAGTTCTTCATGCATGACTAATGCATCATGCAACTGTTCATGTAAATTAGCCGCTTCGTTTGTCAACTGAAATATTAAAATTTCAAGAAGTCATTGTTTGTTGAAGAACTGATCTTGCTGCTATGGAAAAAATTCGGCAAGTTATTTTTTGTTGAAAAATTTACTTTGTCATTATAACAAAACTTCAACAAATTACTAAGAGTTAAAAACTTGTTATTTTACTGAAAATTCAAAAAATTACTACTAGCTGAAAAACTACCTTATTATTTTACCAAAGTGCAACAAACCACTACTGTTTGAAAACTTGTCATTTCACTAAATATTAAACAAGTCATCTTGTTATCTAACTGCTATCTTACTTATCTTAACAAGTTATCTTATAAGTCGAATAAGTCGAAAGATTTGTTATATATTTGTTATAAGTTATCTTACAAGTCGAAAGATATCTTGTTATTATGTCAAAAGGTTGAACATGTGATTATTATTTGAAAAGTCTACACTGTTATTACATTGTTTGAGAAATTTACGTTGTCATTATATTTCTTAAAAAACCTACTTTTTTATCACGGTAATATTTAGCTTACAGTACTCTATTAAAAAAAAAATTTGTATATGTTAATATTAATCTTAAAATCTCCCATCATCATATCAGTGAAAATTAACCAAAATTAAATATATAAACGAATAAAACTAATCAATTAATGTTAATTATTAGTGAAACCGTAAAGAAACAATGGAACTTCTTGATAAATATCAAATAAAAAGGAAATAAAAATGAAGATGGTTGCTTTAACAATTTAAATTAAGTACAAAAATTTCATTTTAATAACAATTTCACATTTATCCACGTACCGCCTTTTCATGACCGGACAAAACGGCAACCTCTCTTAACAGTCTTTTCACTTCGAAACTTTGAATTCCACACTCTTCGTTCTTCTCAGCAAGCAAATGTTGCAAATTAGAAATCTAAAATTCTTTTTTTTTTCCTTTTTTTTCCTCACTTCATTTAAAAAATGATAATTTTACTTAAGCTAAATTACAGGTGCAAATGCAAAATTAGATTACATGACATACCTGGCAGCGTGAACCACTTAACTAAATCATAGGTATTAAATGTAAAACTAGACTATGCGATATATCCGGTAGCTTAAGCTGCCAATTTCTACTGATATCACTGAGGAAGTAAATTTATTTTATGTGAAAATTATAAAAAATTAGTTGCAAGAGATCAGCAGAAGGGTGAAAATAAATAACAGATGTATAAATAAACAAACTAAATAAATAGTAGCAGCTGAAAAAAAATCACCCTTTCATTGGCAGCATCTAATTGTTTTGTCCATTCCGAAATATGCAATCGTTCATTTTCTTCTAATTCCGAAAAAACTTTCTTCATATTCGCTGACTGTAAAATTTCCATGAATACAGAAATTTAATTATTCGACTTTTTTTTATGTGCTTCAATTTATGTAAAGAAAGAGAAATTTGATATAAATATTTATTCACATAATTTTTATATGTATCTGTTATTTAAGGTAATTACTCATTCTAGGTGCAAATTAAATTAATAAGTTCTTCAAATTTTAAAGACTGACTTTTAAAAATTAGAGGTCTTTAAATATTAGTGATGGCAACAACGAAATGATTTAAGATTTTGATTTATAACACTCCCAAAACTATCAGTAATAAGTTTTATTTTTGTTATGTTTTATTATCCTGCTGACCAAAAATTAAATAAACCTCATTTTTTAAACTTTTATTCTCATCTTCCAGTCTCTTAATTCGTCGTTGAAGATTTTCGCTGTTTGATTGTCTGCAAATTTCTGGCATAAATTGCTGGAAGATTTAATTTTCGTTAAATATTCCAATTATAGTAATGCTTTCCTAGTTAACAAACGATTTTTTTTTTTGATAAGACTGAATCGCATATGCAAGAGTTAAATAATGATAATAATTTTTTAAAATGAAAAATTTTTTCAATAAAATATTCAGTAGAAAATTTTTAAAATGTAATCACGTCAAATTTCATATTTTCATTCTGAATTCTGTCAACGGCACAATGGGTTTATGTTAAATATCTATCAAAAATATGTAGAAGAAAAATTTTTGAGTGATGGTGAAGTAATAACACAAAATGATAATTTGATAAAGAAATGATAAATAACTGATGAATGATAATTTCAATTCGCTGAAAATTAAAAGTGGGAAATACTAAATCAATAATTTTTCCTGGTTTCAACTGCCTCTCATTTACATAATTGAAAATTATAGTTACATTACGATTTTGCTATGCAGTTAAACATAGCTTTTTTTTTATGTTTCATTCCTCTAAAATTTCGATCTGTCAAAATTTTTAGTTAAAAAGAATTTTAACCGAACCTGAACTAAATGTGTTGAAAATGCGCGGAGAATGTGGAAAAATAAATTAAAAGGATCATTAACGCGAACTAATAGTAGGAAGTAACGGTAATAATTAATTAGCAATAATAATAATAAAGTAATAAGCAAAGTAATAATAATAACTGATAATGATAACAATAATTATAATAGTAATAAATGAAATGATGGAGGCAAGAATGAATAAAAAGATATTAAATATTTACGAGAAGAAATTTCATTGCCGTTTTTTATTGCTTTGAAATTAAAGAAATTTATTGTGAAGAAGAAAAATAACATCGAATTTTTATTGATGAGAAGAAAAGAATAAAAAAGGAAACGAGGCACAAAATCCGTCAACATCCTTTCCTGTTTAATTTATTTTTGGTTGTGAACGGAACAAATTAAAAAGAGAATTTTGGAATGTTTGTTGTGGAACGAGAAAATTAATGTCATTGATAAAATGAACTAGAAATGAATTTATCATATTCATTTAAATGATTTAAAATTCAATTATTATCATTTTAAAGTGATGAAATATTAAAATTACTGATAGTATTCTGTTAGTAAAAGTATCGTGAATTTAACTTATCTTCCTCCTTACTCTTATAAGGCTTAATTTATTAATACGAATTAATGTGAATTGGATTTAGAAATTTTATAAATTTTAGATTTTATTTGACGAAAGTAAATGGAAACCCTGATGTACAAGCATCCAAGTCAATATCATAATCAGCATAGAAACGTAGAAGGCTTGAACGCATTTGTAGCTCATGTCGTAGTTGTATTACTGTTTCATTTGAAGCATTTAATGCTTCTTCCAAAAATTCATTCCTGGAATTATGAAAATATAACTTTTTCTTAAATTTTTAACAGCTAAAAAAGTTTTGCTTTTTCATCTTTATAATTGCTCAATTTTTTATTGAGAGCTTTTCCTTTGTTTCTCCTTAAATTAGTGCAATGAAAACTGAAATATAAAATAAAATAGACTAAGTTTAATTGGAGGAATATTGCAAGTGAAGTGTTATCTTGCTTTATTCACCATAAGGAAAACTTGACATTGAGCAATGAATAACCGCATGAAAACTCATTTAACATGATAATTAACTAATCATTAATCTATTTTCGTATTTCAACCTACTAAAACTACATTGATAATTAAAATTTAAGACTAAAAAATGAGAAATTTTAATTACCTAGCTTGCAATTCATGATTTTGTTCTAACAATGATTGTCCAATTTTAGCAGCTAATTCAAGATCCTTTTCCTTCTGTAATATCATTTCGATTAACATTAACCAGTGCATCCGTTTCAAATAATTTTTTCCAAAATATTTTTTGCCAAAATGTTGCTGATGTTTAGGTTGATGGCAGCGATACAGACAACATTGCTTCCTTATTTTAATTTTCATCACCAATAAAATTATGAGATTGAAATGATGTAATGAAAGAATTATTAGCTCAGTGATAAATTAGATTGGCAAATATCTGAAATGACAAATCTGTTAGTTAAAAAGAAATTGAAATGAAAATGTCAAAATTCATTTCGCTTTATCAAACATTCATCTTACTATTCAAGTGGGCGAAAATTAAAATGAATTATGGCAGATTATGCCAGACGGGTAAAATTTACATCAAGCTGTGCAGTCTTGACATATTTTACAATATCATCGATTTTATGGAATTTTTGCTTTTTTTTTCTTCAACACACATAATAGATTATTAATTGGAAAAGAATTATATTTGTTTTCGTCAACTAATTCAAAAAAGTTGGAAATTATATTAGCTCAAGCCTATGCAGTTAGCTAATTTCATCAATCATATTATTATCAATTACATGTTAAACTATATTAATATATTCGAAAAAAAAAATCCTATTCTCGAAAAAACATCAAAAATAGTATGATGTAAATTAAAAAAAAAAATTATTTTGTTTCACAGCAAATAATATATTTCTTTACTCCTTATCATTATATATATATATATATATATATATATATAAATATTTAGTGATTTGATAAACTCAAAATTGGATACTGGAAAACAGAATCAGCTTGAAAGTTCAAAAAAAAAAAAAAAAAAAAAAAATGAAAAGGAAAAAGAAAAGAAAACGAACTCAAATGTTCATTTAGCACTATAGGAACGAAACGAAAGAAGTAATTTTAAATGCAAAAACGTTTAAACGAACATCTGAAGTGAATGCTGTAAAAAAAAAAAAAAAAAAGTTTAAATAATACTCCGAGTTATTCTGCTCCTATTCAATGAAATCAATTTCAGAGGACCATTAAAAAAAATCCTAGTGATCTAAGTAAAATAGTGTCAGGATTCAAGTGATAAAGAACTTCAGAAGACAAAGAATCTTATCTAATTTGGCTTGATGGAAATTGGATCTAATCGAACTGGTAGCGAAATGATTCAGTAAAATCAGGAATTTCAGAAAATTAAAAATCTAATTTAATCTGATTTGACGGAAACTTAAAATTGAAATCTAATCGGAACAGTATCAAAAAAGCTCATATAAATGATCAAACCTGATGCAATCAGTGGCTTTTGCAAAGAGAAATTGTGCTGATAAATAAAGTTATATTTCAAAATACTAAATAGCCAAAAGATAGATGAGGTGATGTCCTTCTTGTTTTCCATCCTAAAACTATCTTTTCTCCGCCTTCTTTTAAACAAAAAAAGAGCAAATTAACTATGGTACCTTACCTATCTCAAATACTATGGTCGACCTTTACTTTCCTCCCCCTCACCCTTTTTCTCCTACTCTTCTCTTTTTCCTTCTAAATAATTAATTATTATTATAACTCTACTAATCTTTCCCATTATTATTATCATTTATTCAATTTTTCTATTTTGTTAATTTTCAAAGTCGAGTGTTATTATTAAAAACATTTATGCCAAATCAAATAGTGCTGTTTCAATAAGAAAAATTGATTTCAATACTTATATTGAAGTCAATAAATACTTCTCTGCGTAAATAATTCAATATAAATTAATGAATTTATATCGAAATTTGACCATTAAAATAAATAAAATTCATTTTAATATAATATAATATAAAAATCTCACTGTGGACAACATAATTTTCCCACCTGATTATTTGAATTTCAAAAAAATTTAAATTGTCATAGGAAAAATTGTGCATATTGTTACTTTATTCAGAGTACGTATTTCCGAAATCCTCCACAGAACTCTAAATATATCTAAGTTGTGAGGCAAAAGTAATATCAACAAAATGGGGAAAAAATAAAAATTTTCCTGTTAAGATTGAAGGCATAGACAGCAAAATGTTATTTTGTCAAAATTTTTCTTGCTCAGATTTTTGGATTTATAATTTCATTTTCTATTCATAATTCGAAATTTTTTTAATTAATGATTAAACAATTCGACGAAAAAGTAAAAAAAATTCTAAAGTACTGTTGAATTATTTCTCTCTTATTGTAGTGATGAAGTGAAAAAAAATTATTTTTTTTTAAACTTTTTTAAGTTATATTCCAATATCTCCATTCTTATGGTAAATGTAATACACTTCAAGAATTTTGTAAATTGTTTCAGATATGAAGAAAGAAAAAACAAAACGAAACAAAACGATTAATAAGTGTTTTTTCAACTAGTTAATGAGGTTTATTGCGTTTTGAAAAGGTTAATAAAGAAATGTTTTTTCCCCTTTTTTCAATTAGTTAATGAAATATTGTTTTATATATGATGGAGAGTGTAAAAAAAAAAAAAAAACAATCCTGCAACTAAAAGCTTTTAGTATTAAAATTGTATTTTACGAATGACAAAATGAAAAATCAAAAAAAAATTTTTCGAGAAATAATCTTCCGTTTTTAAAAGCCAATAAATTTTTTGTTTTGGATCATTTATTCTATAAAATATTTTGCATATTAGTTGTAAAAAAAGAAGAAATTATAAGGAAAGAAAATTGGTGATATATGAAAAAAAAAAAAGAAAAATAGCGAATTTTTCTTTTCTTCACAAAAATGAAAAATATGGATGCATCAAAGTTCTAAATCAACCATTATACCTTTTTTCTTGACCTTTTTTTCATTTTCCCCTTCTTTTTTAATGACTTTTTTCATTGGAATTTAGGAATTGAAAAACTGAAGTGAAAAATGACAAGCATGATAGGAGTTAAACATTTTCATCGAACATCACTGATTGATAACTCCTAGGCATTCGAATGTATCCAAAAGATTTATCTTAATAAAACAAGAATAAGAAAAGTGTTTTTATTATCTAAAATATCAAAAATCACGCATTCAAGTACCTCAATAAATCCGTATTTTCTCATTTCTTAATTTTTCTCCTTTTTTTTCTTCTTTGCCAAATTCATATTTTAAAATTTGGAGGAAAAAAGAAACGGAAAATGTGGAAGAATGAGAAAATGAAAATGAAGTTGACAGTTGTGGGTAAAGTGGAACATAAACATAAATGGTTTGTCACCAATCAACATGTCACCACTCGAAAGGTTAATGTCCTTTAGTTTTAGGAGACAAGACTGAAAAATTTGCCATTGCAGAAAGTATCAGACTACGAATTGTTGAGATATTTTGAAAATTTTATAAAATTTCCAAAGTATCTAAATAGTCCGATATTTGAAAATTTATAGAAAAAAAAAACTTTTTTTTGGATTTTTTCAAAAACTTGCTCGTGGAAAAATATTATTTAATATGAAAATTAAATATGAGAAATTCTAATCTAAAAGTAATCACACTTTTTAAAAGCCTAAATAAAACTGGGAAATTTTCGCAAAAAAGGTGTGAAATTTGCAAAAATACATAATAAAATTTTACCATTAATCTCATATTTCGCATTATTCATCCCTTTCATATTTTTGGCAAACAATATTTAATGATAACATCAAATAAAAATTTGCGAACAATAAGCAGTTTCCTCAATATCATTTATATCTTTTCTCTTTCATCTGCGATCAAACAAAAAGTTGAAGCTCAAATCTGTTTGTAAACAAATAAACTATGCTATGTCTGGGTAAACAAAGATATTTTATGGATGATGGCACGATCTGACGACTATTATTGGAAATATTTCAGTGAAATTGCAACTTTTATCATCAACCCTAAATTTCCCTTTTCCTTCCCTTAAAATTAATTCCAGCTGAAGAAATTTATGAAGAGAACTAATAAATTTTCGGCATCTGTTTCTTTGATTGTGAAAGTTGACAACAAATTTTGCTAATTACTTCACTTTTAAATTACTTATAACTCAATAAGCAAGAAAGAATCAATCATTAATTTCAGCTTGTTGATGAAAAAAAAAATAAGAATCTTGGGCTAAAAAACGGAAGCTTAGAAAAAATGATGATGGAAATGAAGGAAATAGCTCAAATATATTGGTTAGAAGCCCCTTATTTCTTAAATTAAGGAATTAAAAGATGAAAAAAAAAACAATTATTTTAGAAATATAAATTTCGATTAATCTTTCTGTTTGAAAAAAAATTTTCATTTCCAATTTACTAACTGTTACCGAATACATACTTATCCATTCTCATATTATTTTTCATATAATGTGTTGTTTGTAATGATTGTCTTACGTCAAATAAGTCTGATTTAAAAAATTTAAGACGAAAAAATTTAACTTAAAAATTTGAGAGACAAAAATCGTGGAAAAAAATATCTATGAGTCTCTGACTTTTTTCAGTTACATAAAACAAAAATTAATTAATGTGAGCTCAGAGAATAAACTCTTTTTCTCTATAAAATTAAAAATTTAATTATATAATTAACCTGGCAAAATTAACACTACAGACAACTATAATAATTTCTTAGGAAAACATTTGTTCTATTTAAAAAGCCAATTAATGAATCACCTTACAATATCACTACTAAGAGTAGCATCACTTTTTTTTTTGAATTTTTTCACTATTTCAAAATTCCCTTTTCTTTTCTTTTTTCTGCCTCTGAACACAAACAAGAAAATGATACTTCCATTCCAGACAAAACAACTCGGAACTTTAGAGCCATAAAAAATTGCGTCAACTATCAACAAATTGTTATCATTTGTCAAAATCCTATGACTAGAAATGATAACAACATGCAATATTCACATAAAAGTATTAATAAGCAAAAGATATATGGTGATAGTTTACAGAATAAACGGAGCAGAAATATAACGATCAAAAAACTGATTAATTAACAGGAACAAACCTCGGCCAATTTTTTCACTGCATCGTTATCAACATCATCATTGATATCACTAATATTATCAGTTAAACAAATGTTACTGCTATTTGCGCCACTCATCCGATGCCGCACACAACGCGCGCACACTTCTGCAAATGAACTAATAATAAATTTTGATAAATTTGATAACGATTTCATATGCAAATTTGATGACCGAACATAAAAACGTACACAGTTACAGAGGAAAATAATATGAACCAATAAATTAGTAAAGACACATTTAATCTGTAATTTAAAATTTTCATTCTAGGTTATACGTTGATATTTTTTGCGTTAAGCTTAAGTTAATTGAATTAAAATCTGTTTGTGGAAGTGAAATGCAGAAATATTATGTTCAATTTAAAAGCTACTCATTCTTTCAAGCATATTTCTCAAATGTTAGATTAATTCGAATATTCAATTAATTCACTTAGGTTAATGGATCCATTAAATTAATTGTACAAATACAAACAAATATCAAATCGAAAGCCGAGCAATATTATTGATGATAATGTAGCAAAGATAAAATTAAACAATAAATTTCATTTTGAGATATTACAAAAACACACCAAACCGGTCAGACAATCAACTGATTAATGTTATCAGTGGATTAATAACGCGTCATAAAAGACGGTGATGAAATTTTAAGGGATTTCACCTTTGGTATATAAGATTTACTGAAATGCGGAACCTGATGTATTTGTTTCCTTGTTGGGTTTCAAATTTGATACAGCAATGTTAATAATAAATGATTACAGCGAACTTTAATTATTAAACGATGAAACAAATTGAATTCCTAATGAAATGTGACATAATCCATTCAAGTTCATCTAATTAGCTACCAACTATTTGTACTATCAGGAAGAGGAAAAAAGAAATTCATCGATTGGCATGCTCAATTATCAAGGAATATCAACTCTATGATTGAGGGAAAGTTTTCGGTTCTTCTTGATAATAAAAATAAAAAGAAGAATTTATCATATAATAAATTATCCGTTGCTTGGATACCGGAAAAAAAAGGAGAAAAATTATCTTAACCCATTTATTTCTTACAATTTCAGATATATTATGTGTCATCCTATCCAGTTATGAATTAATAGATATTTAGAAAAACTACTAGCTGTCTATATTTAATCAAAAGAGCTAAATTTTAAAAAAAAATACTAAAGTAAATTTTCGCGGATTCCATGTAAATAAATATATCTAGTTATAAATAATCAATCTTTAAAAAAAGAGAAAAAAATAAATAAAAAGGGAAAAGTGTCTGAATTACCGGGCAGTAATTATACAATTGTGAACAAAATCAAATTTATAAAATCCAAATAAAAAATTAATAATAAATGCTGTCTGTATCAGAAGAAATATTTCCACATAGCTATTGTTCTCTATTATTTATTTATTCACAAAATGTTTTAGAAATTTCACTGCATCAAGCTTCTGAGAAAATGGAAAGAAAAAAGTGAGGCAAGAAAAAATGCTAAAGGATATTTAAAAGAAGAGCTTCAATGGAAAAGAATTGAGGAAAAAAAAATAAGACGAAAAGGAAAGTAGGGAATTACATTTAAAGATGGAAGCAATATGGTCGTCAAACTAGCAAAAATTATTTTCTTTTTTCTAAAAAAATTAACAAAATAAATATCTCTTTTTTGTCGGCTAAAAATTAGAAATGTAAAGAAACATATTTATTTATTCACTTATTTATTTAAAGATAAATAAAGAAATGTATTTACTTCCCTATATTTATTTGTTTTTCCAGAGACAAATTATATTTATACAAACAGTACTAAAGGATCGAAAATTAATATGATGCTCAGCTATGAATGAAATAGTAATTATTTAACTATATGAAGCAGCAATAACAAAACCATCACGAAAATTTGGTGAATTCCAGTTCCTTTTTGTTGTTATAACAGAAGTAAATTATCATTAATAATTTCAGTTTCAAAAATTTCCAAACATTATTAATTTCCGGAAAAGCGTTATTCACTGAATCATTTTTTACTAATCCATCTATTAGTAAAGGTATCAGTTTAAGAGGAAAAAATTCTTCAACACTACTACCAATGAGTAACAGTCTAGAGAACTGAAATGCCAAAAAATTTATACGACACAGGAATTATTTTCAAATAATTACTGTTCTAATATTTGGTAAAATGCGGAAAATGACAGCCACAAAGTGCGTTCATTTTATAAAACTCTGAAAAAAAAAAAAAAAAAAAAAGCGAAAAATCTGCGAATTTGGTCAAATCGCTATCGTTACGCAGCACTGTACTTCGAAAAACTCATTAAAATTTTTAAAATTTTCGGCAAAAAAAAGATCTGCAACAATCATAACCATTAATGGATCTCGTATGTTTGAAATATGTTAAAATACTTCCGTATTTCCGAAATTAACAATTAAAGAATGCATAATTATCTTCTGCAGAAATTCTTTTTTTTTTTCTTAAACTGTAATCTGCATAAACTATTCATTACTGACGAAAAAAAAGAAAAAGAAAATGATATGGTCTAGGACATATAAGTTAGATGACAAAAATTGTACCATAGTAGATTTTAATTACTAAATTAATTAAATAAGTTAACGAAAAACTCTAGCAGTGAATTTGTTTCAATTTAAAAGGAAGGTATCATCATACAGTCTGTCAGATGAGTATCAAAATAACTGATCAAAAATTCAAAATTTGTCGTAAACATATGAATGTTGTATAAAATGCAAATGAATTAACTGATTATAGAAATATTATGCATGAGCAAATAAGTTTTTAACTACAAACTTTATGAACCGATGAAGCTTCAAAAAAGTATTGCAAGATATGGCAAAGAAAAATCAGTTTTATTCAAATTATAAAAAGGAAATAAAGGGAAAAAAAAACTTCAATTTGATAATCGAAACATATGCAGAAGTAAATGAAATGTGAAAAACCCAGTCATGAAACAGCAATGAGTCAATTAGACAGCGATTTTTGTTGGTAATTTTGGATTTCAACAAATTTAGAAAGTAAAAACTAAGGTTTAAGTTGCCAGCGATATATACTAATAACTTAGAAATCATGATTAGTCTCATTAAATGAAAAATTAGTCGGAGAATTTAATGAGATCCTCGTAAACGAAGTTTCGATTTCAGCCAATCAGGGATGACTTAAAATTAAACAATATTTAAAATTATTTACTGTTGAGTAAAATTATATTTGATCACTTATCACAAAAATTACAGTTTATCACTTATCCTAGAAAAACTATAGTTATTTATTGCGTTCTTTTTTTTTTTTTTTTTGGAAGGTAAATTATATCAAAAATTTTGGAATTTAAAAAAAAAAATCAAGTCGATTATATTAAATAAAATACTGCAGCCTTGAATGGGCGCAATAATCCGCGAACAAATAACAATAACAGATAAATCCTTTCTTGATTACTGAAAAATTGATATGTTATAGAAATATAAAAACGAAACAAAAACAAAAAAAGAAAAAAGGACGAAAAAATGAAATAATTTCAAAATTCAACAAATTTTTTGAAAAAAAAAAGGGAAGAGAGGTGGAAGGAAAAGAAAGGGAAGAGGACAAAAGAGATGAAAATGAAAAGAAAATATTGTGCAAAGTTGCTTCACATCATTACTAGGCTTAGGCTCTTTCTCATCTTTAATCTATCCCCTCCAGCTTCACCTCCCAGTAAGCCATCGTCTTAGCTTCATCTCCCACCAATCTATCTATCTCCTTAGGCTTGCTTCATCTCATCTCTAATACTCTATCACTTTAGGCTTCATCTCCCACTTCTCTAACTCCTTAGACTTGATCTCATCTTTCAACAATCTCTTTGCATGGGCTTCATCCCATTTCCCAGGAATCTATCTGTCTTTATCGACGAATCTCAAGTCAGCTGATACACTGTTAACCGTATGAACAACTATTTGCTTGCCATTTTGTCTCACACTAAAAAGAGCAGTGATAGTGATGTTGCGTCAAAGGTGACGATAATAATACTGATAAGGATAAGCTGACAATGAAGAATATAATGATGCTGATCACTTTTTAATTGATTGACATCCAAAATTTTAAATTTTTACGAAGAGTTGGATAGTTGATGCAAACTTGCATTTGAATGAGGAGAGTTTTGGAAATTTCCGAAATCATCAATTTCCTCCTGTCCCATTCTTTTTCAGCAAAAGAAGACAAAATACGAAAGGGGTTGAGAGCCTGTTACTCATCATTTTCTTGTTCAAAGCGATGATGAAATGACTGGTTGCGATTATGGCAAATCGGATCTTTGAAAATGTTACCAAGAAGGTTTCGGTATCAATCAGTGAATCAGTGATAAAAAATGTCTCTGGAAGCAGTGATTATGTGAAACAATGTATTTTACTTTGCTACTAATAATTTATGACATTTCCTAAGCCATTACTTGTAATCACAAAAAGTCTACTAAAAGTTACATTAAAATTATTTCAAAAAAGAGAGGAAATTCTGAAACAAATAATTTATGCTACCATAATTACTCTCAATAAACTGAAACGACTTGTGCTTTATCTTGATACGTCTTTTTTCTACTTGAAAAGAGAGGGAAAGAAAAACTCCTTGAGAATTTCTAAAATGCCGTTGCTAATATATGAATCTTTGTAATCTTTTTGAGGTCTAATTTAATGTGATCGATTTTGACCAAATACTACACTCATCACTGCTACTGCTCTGATTGATGTAAGTGGTCCATGAAACTAATCGAAAGTACTTCTAAATGCAAGGAAAAAGAAAACATTGTGTAATAATTTTCAATTTTAATATTTAATTTTTAACAGCTATCCTACCGCAATTCTTTGTCACACCTAATTTCTGTATCAGATGAAAGAGGATAAGAATACAATAATGATATTGGAAAATTTGACATTTACAAGTTTGAAGTGACATGAACACTCACAAAGGCACACGCAAGTATGTTCAAATATATATAAATGTTGTAGTAGTAATGGAATAAAAATTCAAGCAGTCATGAAAATTTTAATTTCTAAACGTCTGAACATTTTCATCACATTCAAGTTGTAAAAAAAAGGGAAAAAAAGATGAATACATAAACAAGAAAAAAGTGAAAAACAATGAGAAAAAAGGAAAGTTAATTGTTTAATATACTTGATCAATTTGGTGCAAAATTTCTCTGAACATATTACACAATGGAAAAAGTGAAATTATTAAAAATAAATAAATCTCTTATTGATTTACCAAATGAATTGCTAATGCCTTCTGAGTGCTTTTCCCGATTTTGCGATTAATTAATTAATTCAATCAATTGTAATAATTTCAATAATTGCAATAGTTTCGTGTATTGCAAGTAACAGTGAATTATTGGTGTTGTAGGTGAATCTAAAAATTCTGACTAATTCCTATGGTTTTGAATGGTTTAATTAATTCCATAAAATGACACTAGAAATTTCACTTTTAAAAAAGTAAGTTAATAAATTAGAACCAGTAAATTCTGGAGAAATCTCTGTAATTCAACAAACATTTATAAAATTCAATATTTTCTCTGAAGTAAATGTCTATTGTTAGAATCAAATAACTTCATATCTATTCGTTCTAATGAATAGCAGTAAACTGTATAATACTTTATATTTAGCAAACAGTTGAATTTAAGAAGAAATGGAAAAGTACTAGATATTTGCTAGCATTATATTTATTGAATACTGCCACTGAAAACGATAAAAATGAATTATAAAAGTTAGCTTAACGAATTAATAAACAAATAACCAATTAGAAGGATTATTAATTTATACATTTGTTGATTCATTTGAATAAATTTATAAACAAACGACGGATTAAATAATTTAATAAATATGCAAGGCAATTTAAATGATTGAACTAATTATTAAATTATTTTCTAGTGGAAGATTTTTGCAATTAATAAGAAAACTCTCTCGTGTAACCAGTTACCGATATGATTATGCAGTTCTAATAAGTTTTTCTCTAAGTTTCTTCAATCACTAAATTTTCCAATAAAAAATATATTTCTTTGCTGAATGATAATTTACCACTGATTGATAGAAATTACGAAGAAAAGTTTAAATTTACATTTCCGGAAAAATGTTCGAATTAAACTTATGATAGTTAGAAAAATATTTAAAAAATTAATTCAGGAAAAAGAAATATGCATGTGAAATAATCAAATCTAAAGCAGAAGAAGCATTCTCTACACAGCAAAGATTATGCAATAGTTGCATGCAAGTAATTTTATATTCAGTAAATAGCAATCGACATATTTATTGATGATAAAAAAAAAATTATTTTTTTTGGGGTGAAAAGAACTGCATCGATTAGACTGATAAAAAAAAAAAGAAAAAAGAAAAAAACAGGAAGAAGAAGAGGGAAAGAGAAAATGCATTACACAGTAATAAAGGCTTTATTGAAATTTCCTTGGCTAAAATTTTCCTAAGGTTTTATAAAAAAGTTTATAATTTTTTTGCGATTGCAAATAATTTGAAGCATTCATTTAAGTTAGTTCAATTTTGTTGCACTTATTTAACCCAACTTCAAATTCAACATCGTAATTATTACAGATCACATTTTGCGATTCGTAAAAATACGAAATTCACCAGAATGGTGTTACATTGATTAAACAAAATTGAATTTTTTTTTTTTGATAAATTAGTAGCACTTTTCTAAATCGAAAATTTTACTTAATCCCATATTAAAAAAATATATCGGTATTTCCTACTTTTCTTCCATTTTTTTTTTTTTTTTTTCTGTTGAATGAGCATTCAGTAATTGGATCTAAATGTGTGGAAGCATAAAGTCAATATGACAAATATGACTAAAAGACTTGTTGTATTATACCACTTGCTAGGAGTCAGAAGCTTGCTAGGCTATTCCTCTAATATAAATAAGCCTGCTTGCTAGGCTTTTTCTCTAATCTGAATAAGTTTGAAAAGAAACTCTCTTCTTACCTCCCCTAACTACTAATACTGAATTTTGTTGTTCAATAAGTCTTTTTAGCAGATAACTTGGAATTTCGCGATAACTTACCCCAAAAAAGAAAGTTATCAGTGAGCTCGCTAGGCTCGTTCGATGATTTTTCACTGTTCGCGTTGTCGTTGGTGCTATTGTCGTTATTAGCCGTTTTTGCTTTCTTGTTAGTTTTATTAGTTAACTAAAACTTTTCATTTTTTCGAATTTTTTCCTTTTTTGTTTGAAATCGATCAAATTTAAAAGCATCAATATTCTGTCTGCACAGTGCAGAGCTGTGCAGAATATTTTTGATTTTAGGTTAAATTTTGATTTTAAAAGATTTACAAATTATTTATTTTATATACTTTCACTTTTTTTCCCCAAATATTCCGCAATTTAAAATTTATGACTAAAATTAATTAAAATTGCAACATATCTTGTAAAATTGAAATTAGTTTATTTCAAAACGAAAAAAAAAAAATCAAATAAAATTTTAGAAAGCATTCGTCAAGAAAAGAGACGAAGGAGAATTAGAGAGGTGTGATTAGGAGGGAGAGAGAGAGAGAGAGAGGCAGAGAGGTCGGAAGCGAAACAAAAGAAAGATTTGATGACGACAGGAATTTCAAATCGATTGCTCGCTTCTCTATTATATTACACAGTCTAATTACACGAATATACTTACTGTTGACAGTAATGGTTAGACGAATTGCTCGTTTTTCCGTGAGTGATGTACGTGAAAGAACGTGACACGACGTGACTAAGGGAAATTCTTGAACAATTTTTATGGTACTACATTTATTTCATTTTATAGTGTTCAAATGTTATAAATGTTAAAACTAACAATTACTGCAACTTCTCATTTGTGTAGCGAATTTTTAGGAAATTTTTTAACAGATTTATAAGAAACTCTAGATTAATCTCAATACTTTATTCTATTCTGAATCGATCGTTAGTTTTCGAATTGAAATTTTTGAAAATACTGGAAAGGTAGACGGTGGTGAATGAAATTTTCTGAAAATACTTGAAAGATATCGGCAATGTAACCGGTTTTTTTTTTTTTTTTTTAGTAGACAATTTTTCACTTTCCCTTAAATGAAACGAAAACGCTAATAATAGTAGTTCATTTAGAAACAATGAAATTTGAGTTTCTTTTTATGCTAACCTTTACCTTTAGCGTCAGTCAGTTAAAATGGACTTTTGAATCGTTCTAAAAATTGGGAAGAAAATGAATTAAAAATAATGATAGTATTGATAAGACATACGCAGGCAATACTACTACTGCAGGCAAAAGAAGAGAGATGATTATCATATTTGATATATTTACATCAATGAAGTAAATTGAATTTCGTTATTCCTTTTTTTTTTTTTTCTTTTTTCGAAATGATTGAATTTTTAAAGGACAAACAGAAAAGAGGCCACTAGCGACGGTCGTTGACAATGAAAAAAAGTAACGATCGACAACAAATGCGCTATTGTTGACTTCTGACTCTCGATTTCAAATTCATAGACCGTTAGCGCATTAAGTCATCATACAAGTATTGTCAAATAACAAAATCATTCTTCGTCATCCTTCCGTGTGAAATCTAAATGAAAATTCCTTTTAATCATCATTTTTTTTTTCTTCGTTATTTCTTTGTATTAAAAATTGATAAGTTTTGACGTTGAAGACGAATGCATTTAACTGCAAGCAAAGGTGTCATTTTTTTTTTAACTGCATTAATGATAATGATATGCAATCGATAATACAACGATGTCAAAACAATTACTGATTTTTCTTTCGTTTTTTGAGTATTAAAATATTTAGCAATAGTGTAAAACTGACCTAATTAAGAAAGCCTAAATTGCAGCACAGTTCGAAAATGTTGCGTTATTGGTTTAATATAGATTGTAATGTTATTTCAAAAATAAAAATAAACCGTGCAAATATCTGAAGTTAATTTTTCATCACAATTAATGCTGAAAAATATCAATTATTGGTTTTTTTTTTTTCTTCAATGAGGAAAGTTTTCTGTTTCTTTTTTTTGGAAAAAATCTCTAACAATTTTTTTTAATACGGAACAAATCATTTAAAAAAAAAGGGTTATGCTACCGTAAATGATATGTTATAAAAGGAACGCAAAATGTTTCATAATTTTCTTTTAATTAATAAATCTTTCTGTCATTTGAAGAAGGAAACGAAAATTGTTTCAAATAAGAAAAAAGTACTAGGTGAAGAAGTCAATATTAACAGGACAGCGATTTAAATAAATGTTTGGTAAAAGTGAATTCAATGCAAAATTTATTTCTGATATTACCGAGCTTAACAATCGATCAGAAAATATCTTGAAAGGATTTATTTTGTCAAACATTGATAGCAACAAAATGTAACAATCTAAATGTGATGTTTTGAGGAAAATATTACGTCTGCTCATTCGCTTGTCTCTTTTAAACTATGAAATAAAAGCCTTTGAATATAAATAATGTTTATAAAAACGGCAAACAAAGAAAGGGAAGAATAAATGTATGATATTTAAGAGAAAGATTATTTATAAAAAACAAACATGTGAATAAAAAAATAATTAAAGAAAAAGGCATCATATTGACAAACAACCCATTTTCGAGCAATCAAAATGATTGTCACCATGTGATGATATCAAAAGAGGAAGTGATGACAATTATTTGTGATCGGTGGAAGGAATGGGAAGTTGCATTTTTTGCATTTTTAAAAGGGACAAAAATAATTAATTAAAACAGCAGCTTAAAATCAATTTACTAATTAATGGAGTTGAAATTGCTTTTTTTCATTGTTGTTTTTTTTTTTTTTTTTTTACAAAATATAGTCCGGTCATCATTCCATTATAATATAATTGAAATAAGGTTAAGGTAAAGAAATAAGTATTTTTCGATTGGCAAAACAATGTTTGTGTAAGAGATTCTTTCGAGCTTCTCAATAGCTAATAATAAGAAGCGAAGTGTAAGGTTCGAGTTTCGAAGGAAAAAAAAAACAAAATTTCAATTCTCTTTAAATCTTTTCGTTTTTCTTTGCTGTTTGAGGAGCGAAAATAGTGTGCAAGGAGGAAATGTCATCTTCAGTTTAATGATTTCATAATGATTTCATTTCAGCTTTTTTATTTGTTTTCAGTATCAATTCATTTCGTTTTGCTTTTTGTCTCTTCTGTGATAGATTAATTAACGCAAACAAATTTTTTCTTCTTTTTCTCCTATCCGAAAAGTTCATAGTTACAGTTTAAAATACATAGCATCCTTTGCTGCTTTTAACTCGGCCTTTAAATGTACTATTTTTCGACTTCAAGTTCGAAGGTTTCTTTTGAATGATGATTTCGTACTTCATTAAAATGCATAATATCACTGTTTCCCTGCACTTTCCTACTTTTATACCTAAGTCTTGCAAACACAAAAAGAGAAAAAAACAAAAACAAAAACAAAATAGGAAAAATGTTGCTGTTGTTTTAAACAGGTCTGCAACTTTATATTACAAATTTAGGAATTTCTTTTCGATTAAAAAATAAAAGATTTTAGAAAGAAAAGCTCCCAAAAATAAACTAAAATTTTTTATTGGTGACTTTTCCAGAAATACAGTCTATGTTGAAATTTTTCACTGTAATTTTTTTCGAAAATATATGGTCATCATTTAATAATTTTACAATTGAAATAAGATCGAAGTATTTTAGCAATCTGAAAATTTCTCATTAAGCCAAAAATAATTCCAAAGTTGATTTTCAAGAACACTTCAAATGTTCAATTAACTAGAAAGCGATAGAAAAGCTGAGTTGAATTATATGTCTTATAGAATCATTCCCTTATTAGGTCAAAATTTTTAAATTTTGTCGAAAGATTTAAATATTCTACACTTGGTAGGCTGTTTAGAAATTTTTGTGCAAGATAAGAAGGTTTCTCTTGTCAATGAAATCTTATTGAATATAATATTGCTCAAGCAATCTGTTAATTTCCTTCAAAATTTAATGCTACAGAAAAGATACTCAGTGGTAAATATATATTACAATGATAAAACGTGTGTGATTGAAAAGAATCCAGACTAAGAGACATAATAATTGAAAAAAAAAGACGATAATTTTTAATCTTGAAATTGATTATTTCGAGAGCAAGTACTAAGAAATGACCAAGGAGTTAATTTTTTTTTAAATATTTTAATAGTTTGAAGTTTTTCAGCCTTTCTTTTAATTAATGAAAGAATTTCAACTTCGTAGCAAATTTTTCTCTATTATTTGTTGTTCTAAACATTTAATTATGTAGAATTTCTACAAGCACAAGCACATATGATACTGAAATGTATTTTTTAGTTCAAAATGTTAAACGCTGAAAAATTCATGGAAAATTATGATTAAATAGCAATAAAGATAATATGTTCTATCATGATGTTGTCGAAAATACTATTAAGCAGAGAGACTGTTCTTCATCAAGCTCATTAAATCTAAAGTCTGAAATTACGTGAGCAAAGGTGCAGCGGAAAACTTGTCTGTTCTGAAAGTAAGACAAAAAACAAAATAATTAATCGGAACTTATCATTTTCAGTAGCATGAAAAGGAATTAAAAATCAAAACAATACACTTTGACATGTTTCAAATAGTCAAGCAGTGTACATATCACATCTATTGAAGATTTCTCTTCAAAAAAATATAATAATTCATGCATTGAAGTTTACACACTTCTAATTTCAAGTTCCTAATAAAGTTTGATTGGAATATCAACAGTCTCAAAGATGGTTTTATTATACTCCAAACTATATTCACAACTTGCATTTGTTTTTTATGAAATAAGTAGTTGTGGACAGCGATAATTTTAAATACAGAATAAACAATTGGAATTTGATTTGCCTATAAGCCAATTCGAATTACTCACCAATTCATGCTTTTTTTTTATTCTAGTAACGATGTAACAAATGGAAGAACTATGATCACTGTAATTATTAATCACCTCCGAACAGCTTTTGCAAGGAAGAATGCGAGCTACTAAATTTTCATCAGTTTCAAATTGCGAAGTTTAAGTTTATTCAGACGGAAGACTTGTACTGAGAATAAAATGAAATTAATAAGAGATTATATACCATTTTATAATTGCTACAAATCCTTGATACGCAAAAAAATGTAAGTGATGCCTGAAGTAAATGTTTCAGAATCGCACGATTCAATCTTAATTGCAAATGATAAATAGTTTGAATGAAGATAATCTATGCAGAATTTGCCTTTTGAAGTAAATCCTGATAAGGATTCTCCATATATAGCATCTGATATCTGCTCCAGATGTATGATTATACTTTTTCTAACGATAGAGGAGGAAGCTTGCTGAACATCATGAACCGAAAATGATATTTGACTTCAGAGAAAAAATTATTACTTTTAATCATTGAATTTACGAAAAAACTTCAAATCTCTAAATTATAACCTATGAGAAATTATCAAAGAATTAATCCCAGTACCTGTTCATGCATCACTGAATATCTTTGGTTGTGTTGCATTCATTTTTTTCATAATCATAAATTTACATAATTTCCTTTTTAAATTATAGACTAGAGCTCTGAATTATCAAAAAAATTTTTCAATAAAAAAAAAATCTGAGCATCAGTGATCTTCAAATTACAACGCAAGTTGTTGAAGGACTTGTTTACGGCAAAAAAAAAAAATTCCGATATGATAATTTCTTTATAAGTATCACTTATTCACATTCTTTGACATAAATGGACAAAAATGGAAATAAAATTTGCACAGAGAAGAAATTTATTCGTTTAGATTTTCGACGATCTCTCATTTAATTTAATTTTTTTCTTTTTTCTGCTTTTTCTATTGATGCAAAATTTAAAAATCCATAGACAAATCCAAATTTGTTTCAAGCACCTCCGGAAACTGTGAAAACTTGAAGTGTTAGTTGAAAAGCTATTGTTACTCTTAAGTTATTTCTGGCTGCCATGTTGACTTATGACTAGTGGCTTCACTCCTTCCTTCCTTTGGCTTACTTATTTAATTCTCTTTGAAAACTTGTTCAGTTGCATGAAATAAAAATTAACTCAAAATAAAAGATGAAGTACGATGATAGTATAAATTTTATAACCAACAGGAAAACGTTACAAACTTTTCTGATGTCAAAATTTTAAACATAAACCAACTACTATTGCAATGATTGAAATGTTTAATCGATAATGATTCTCTTATTAAAATTAGAAAAAAAGAAAAATGGAAATATTTATGCATTTAAATGAGGGGCACTAAATATAATAGAACATGTTGATAGAGTGATAAATAATGAGAAACAAATAAGGCATGCTCGATCAACAACCATTGCACCGAATTTCCAATCATTCTGTAAGCGTTCTGATTCCTCCTCCTCTTCCATCTGATCACTTATCTAAAAGAGAGAGAGATATACAAGCAATCTTCAAAGCTTAGTGAAAATAATTGAATGCAATACATAATTACAATGTCTTTCCATCAGAGAAAATTTATAAGTTATTATTAAGTACAAATGATTTATTTCGCTCCAGCCTTACCAGTACTATAAATCAATTTTTTGAAGCAATGAAAAATTCAAAAAAATCTACCTGTTTCAATTTTAGATAAAGCCGATGAAGTAGCAAGATCTGTACATCAGAAGCGTTTCTCCTAGACAAAATTCCTGATAAAATTCCTTCATCAATCGAATTATAATCATCGTCTTTTGTCCTACTGCTCGTTTCTGATTTCATCAAAGCTTCACCACAGCTGTATGCAGTGCCTGGTCTGGACATCATTAATAACCATGGAAGCCATTCTAGCAATATTCGTCGAACCTGGTAACTTGATCATATAGAAAATGCAAAATTACAGATTAATTTGATGTAGCCATTTTCCCTTCTTTAATCAGTTATTTATTAATCAAGAAAAAAATATGAGAAACTGTGAACTTACAAGTGGTGTCATAACATGACTTTCAGGTGTGCGAAAATGTAAATTGAGAACAATAACTGTAAAAACGACAGATGCTGACACAACCAACATACAGCATGAAAAAAATACACCTAAACGGGATTTACTAGAACAATCATCATATTTGCTATTTTTTTAAGTCAAAATAAATAAAAATACCGATCAGTGGTACAGCTTCGCTGGTTGGAGGTGTCATTTCAGCAACCATACTTAGAAAGAATACAACTGATAGTAAAATTGTAATTTCTGCAATAATTCAACTGAAAAAATGCATTAAAAAAAACTAGTAAGAACATTCATTGATAAATTCAAAAATTTAAGTGAACAATTCAAATTAACAAATTGGCAAATTGGATTTCAGAGATTTTTGTATAAAGAAGACAATATCCGAGGTCCGAAAGTTATCGAAAATTTGCAGTGAGGGTTGGAGACAGAAGTATATGAAAACAAACCTAATGTAATCTTTTCACCAGCATCCGGCGGTAACGTAAAACCAAGTACAGTCATTAATGAAATTAATAGGCTTGGTATCAACAAATTGAAGCCTAAAAAAACAAAAATATCATTTGACTTTTTACATTATATCTAAATGAAAAGAAAAAAGCAGCAGCTGGAATGAAACTTACCAGAATTCGCAGTCGTGAAAATAATCTAATTAATTCGGCTTCAATAAAAATGACATGACGATTAAAAAGTTTCCATAAATTGAAAAGCGTAAATTAATACCGAAAAAATTTTCAATGCAGCACTGCTAATAATCATTTCGGAAAAAAAAAATTGCCTCTTGTATTTCCGTTTCTATCGACTGGTCAAATGTATAATTAAATCAGATTTAGATTACGTTAATGAAATTTTAGGAGATATTAATTAATGACCAAACCATAGTATAGCGTTCTACGACGGATATGCATGTAGAATGTAATTGTAGGATAGGGTTCTGGACAACATTCGAAACGTTTAACATTACGTATTGCAGGAGTAGCAATTAAATTCCATTCACCGTTCAGCACATAATCACTGATATCCATTTGATGTACTTAAGTAAATAGACATAAATGGAATAGAGAATAGCTATTAATTAATAAATGAAGGAGACATTACAAGCAAGGGCAGACAGATATATTTTTAGCGTGACGAACAGCATAAAAGATGCTTATTAATAATACAGCAGTAGTAATCAAATGAACTTGACTCCAACCTGAATTATTATCATCAGCGTCAATTTGTAAATCAAGTGCGAAACCATTGTGTGTCCAGGAGCCGAACTGCAAATAAATTAATAAATGCCAAGTATTAATGCAATCATTATACATATTAATCAAAAAAAATACATTTTACATTAATGATATATTTGTAAATTACTTTATATACTAGAAGGTAATAATATAATTGCTGCTATCTTTTATCAATTAAATGCTAGTAGCAAAATTTGTTCAACTAGTATTACTGATAAGCAATATCAGTAAATTTCATCTCTTTTTATCATCAATCTCGATCCATAATTTCTTTTGTAATAAGAGATAACTTACCTTCAGTCCACAGATCTGGTCATCAAAAGGAAACCAGGTAATGTCCAATTTGCAGCTAAATTTTAAAATACCAGGTGGTATCCAATTTACTTCACCGTTACTGTAGACTATTAGATTGCTTTTGAAAGTCGAATCGAAGTTATCATCAACACTACAAAAATGAAATATACGATCCTTCAGAGTCACCTGACATGGCCTTCAAAATTCAAAAAAAAAAAAAAAAGCAAAATTCTAATTGATCACTATTTCTAATCATCTGTGTTAAACTTTCTTCTTTAAATCTATGCTCGAATCCCTTATATCCCTATAATTACTACAGGATATAAAGGATAATTTTTAAATTATAGTTTCG
>RCAB01000251.1:0-92151 GCA_003640385.1 Setaria digitata | reverse complement strand
TTTTTTTTTTTCAGGAATAGATTTGAAGTACTTTTTCCTCAATAATTATAAATGATAGAAATGACATTGTTAATCATAATTATTCATCAAGTTCACATATTATTTCATTTTTTTTAAATCAAAATTTTAAAATTGTATTACTTTTTAATTTGGACAAAAACGGTTGTTCGCTCCCTGGTGTTTCGTAAGTACAATCCACTGCTGTATTCTTATTCCGTTTGTCAGACTTAATTAATGACTGTGTAGTATAAACATGCGTTGGCTGTTGTAGTTGCATTTCCAAAAGATTATCATTGCTATGTAAATCGTTGCAGCGTTTTCGACCAGTGCATAACTGTGAATTCTTCATGATAGCAATGTTCATAAGGATAAGAATTATCAGTAACATTAGACAGATAATTATGATAAGCATTTGTTTGGTTGTTAACGGTGTAGAATCAATTGATGATGATATCGCTGAAATAAGATCAAATTATGCAGAATTAGAGTAGGATATTAAATAAATAAGAAAATTTCTCAATAATCCTTAAGCAAAATCAATGCAACATAATTTTAAAATTTTTTGAAGAGAAAGAGAAAAAAAAAACAATGCTATCTAATTAAATCCTCATTAATTTTCTAATTAGAAAATGGATTGCTCGCTTAGCACAAACCAGAATCTCGAAGTGTCAAAATAGCATTCAGCATGGGATTTTCACTGCTATTATTATTATCATCGTTATCATCATCACTGATCTGAGTAACTGCAGCAAGTATTTGACTAGCTGTTAAACGATTACGAAGGCGATTTATCAGAAATTCCTTTATCATTATAACATCCGTTAGAAACTTCAATGAAATCTGCAAAATAATAAATAATCACAGGAGCAAAGCAGAAAGGAAAATGAACAATCGAGAATTGAATTAGTTGTCAGATACGATTAATAATTCAGATAATTGAAATTTTGCTAATGAAATTTTTGCAATTTAAAATTTTGGTGAAAATTTTTTTGACATTTCAAAAATTTCACCTTGCATCTCCTGCATTTGCTGTTCGCAATTACTGTTTCAATCACTTCTTTTGCATGTATTAATTAAGTAAATTACAATAATAATTATTAAAATACTAGGAATTAGAAGCGAAAATTCTTGCGAAAAATAATTTCAATCAAATTCAATAAAATTAAATTATTAAATAAATGCATACAATATTCACTTGTACTGTATTAGGTGATATTAACTGACAATCAAATCCAATATGTGTGAAGTTTGCAGTGTTCGCATCCAGTAGCAGGTGAAAACAAACATCACCTGATGTTGTTCCCTGTAAAAAATATAAAATTAAGAATTTGAAAAAAAGTTATTTCAAAATTTTCCCTACATTTCAATAACTGATTTCTCTTTTCCTAAATTGGGAGGAAAAAAAAGTTTTCGTATTCCTGAAAGTTTAGAGTATTGAACTTTAACTAAACAATGAATGATGAGCAAATTAATAAGAGTTTTGTTTTTTGTCATTTTATCACTTGTTAATTATCACTTGTTAACAAGTTGTTTAAAAATTTTTAAGTAAAATTTTAAAATACCGATAATAAATTGCCCGTGTCAAATTCAAGATATATCCGTGTACAGCCTTGCAAATTTTGATTTTTAACATTTAAGTTTTCGCGACAAATGCGTCGCATTGCTTCGCTATTTATTTGTAGCCAAGAAAGGCAACGTCCACGTGGATAATTGCATCTACCCTTAAGGCATTCATCTTCCGTAACAATAACACAATGCTAAAATTTGCGAAAAGATAAAAATAAAAAACGTGATACGTGCAACGAAAAAGTTTTCCGACAGCTACGTAACATATATTGTCATTTCTAAAATTAAAAATGCAACGTGATCGTGATTATTTTAATTATTGCAATTAAAATATCTTTATTACAAGCATTAATGCAAGCGGTAACATGCCTGATCTTTCGGACATATTGGATGTTTTCCGGAATTCGAATCATTATGATAACAATCACGTGGTTCACACCTCTTTTCCGTACATTTTATAATTCCCTAAAAGAATGCTTTGTTTTTTTTTTTTTTCGCACTAATTTATTACAATTTATTTAAATATCTTCGAAATTTTCAAATAAGAAATTTTAAAATTTATAAAAAAAAGAACAGAAATGAAAGAATTAATTAAATATAGAAATTTAACCCTTTGACATAGGCACTGTCGACAATCAACCGTTGTCCAGCTAAATCCATTGGGCATATAATCAGAACTGGTCAATCGACAACTTCCCGAATGACCTAAATTGATCAGAAGTTAAATTTTAATTTGTTTAGCGAAATTATAAGCAATTCACATTCTTCGGCCTAAATGGGAAATAAGCAAAAAATTTTAAAGCAATGAACTTAATTCCAGTAAAAAAAAAATAATAATATTTATGTGAACCATTCCATTTTTAACTAATTACTAACAATTAATTTATTTTTGCAATAATGATTCTATTCCACTCTACTTGGAACAAATTTAGATTTTAGCTGAAAAATTTAATAATAGAATATTGAATTTTAACATTAAAAGCGTGATTTGAAAAGAATTTTAAATTTTGATACTGCGTTACTAAAAGCAAAAATTATCAATTATTGATAAGAAGTATTAATGTAGCTAAGGCATCAAATTCGTCAAATTAAAATTAATTAGTAAATTGAGAAAAAGCGTCACATTACCAATTTGGTGTTTGTCATCATTTGTGGAATATTGACAATGATCACCATAATGACTTGCATCACATAAACACAAATATTTACTTTTGGAATCCCAAGAAACTATACATCGGCCATTTTTACCGCAATTTACGTTTGCGCATGGATTTAACTATAAAATTATAATTTTTGATTTGCTTTCCTTCCTATTAGCAATTTATTAAAAATATAATTAATTAACAGAACTTTTGATCATATCTTACTGTTATTTCGCTGTTTTTTTTTTTTTTTTTTCACTTCCACATTATTCCATAAAATAATCATTTTTTTTTTTTTTTTGCTGAAATAGTTTAATATCTACGGAGAAACAAAATGTTTCTTCTACATTATACAATAGGATCCATGATTATTGAAAATATTACTTCAATATTTATGAAAATGTTTGCAAATAAATGAATTAAACTAATTCACTAGCTTACAAATAATTAGATATCTTCGGAAATAATAACAATCTTACTTTAATTTCACAATTTTGTCCAGTAAAACCAGCCGTACAATTGCAATAATAATAATTTTGCAATCCACCGCTTGAACATTTTCCACCATTTAAACATGGTGAATTATGAAAACAGTAGTCTAAATCCCTGAAATTTATTCACAAAAATGATAAATTTACAAATACTTATATTTCATTTCACAATTTATTTATTTGAAAAGAAAAATTAAAATTCCTTTTTTTTTTTTTTTTTTTTTTAAATAACTAATCCTGAAATTTTGTTCAAAAAGTTAAAGAAAAAAAAAAACAATGAAAAATAATAAAAGAAAGGAAAAAGAAGAGAAAATTCACCTGTCACAATATGTTCCACCCCAATTTTTCTCACAAATACATTCATTGGGTTTGTTACAATAGCCGTGTCCACAACCATCTTGCGGTTTACAACGATCACAATTCTTACCTTGCCAGCCGTTACGACACCTTAATAAATTTCCTTTCCATTTTTTTTTTTTCTTGCTCTAATTATTAGAAAGTAAAAAATAAAAATTCAAGAAAATAGTTGAAAGGAGGAACAATTTTAAACAATTATGTATTAGTTTTATTAAACTTTTCCAATTTTACTTCTTCTCATTCGTAATATATTAAAAATATTTTATTCAATTATAAAAAGAAATAGAACGTATATATATATGTTGCAAAATGAAAATAAGTTTTGTAATATCCCATTCAAATTAACTTTTGTTCTAATTCAAATTTTGATTTCTCGCTTTTTTTTTTTTGTAAGTATCTCTTACAATATATTAAGAACAAATTCCAATTTTAGAAGGAATAAAAATTTCATTTTTCATAGTTGGCCATATATGATCATCATGAAAATATGTTCATTAATAATTTTGTAAGCTTTTAATGAATTACAAAAAAAAAAAAAAAAAAAAAAAAAAACAAGAAACTTTACAATTAAATCGCATAATTATTTAATTAGCCTTCTATTTTATCACTATGATATAAATATAATAATTAGTCTAATTATCAAAATTTCAACAATTTTCTTAATTTCAAAGGATTGAAATTTAAGAAACAAAAAAAAAAAGTGCATACTTGCATATTTCTGGTGAAACACAATATCCATTAATACAACCATTGGCACAAATTGGGTCATCACAATTTTGTCCACTCCAACCATCTTCACATAAACGTTGTCCATCTGGTGAACATTTGAAATGGAAACTGTAATTGAAGAAAATTAATTAATTAACTTATTATTAACTAAGTTAATCTAACAGGCAAATATAAGTGGACTTTAAAAAATTAGAAAAGAAAAAACTAAATTTAAAAGTGAATATTTATATTAAAAGAAAAAAAGAAAAATCAAAATTTCTCTTTTTTTTTTTTCCTAAAATGTATTAGTGTTTAGTCTTGCTAGAAAGTAACTGAATAAATTGTTAAATTATTGAAGAGGGAAAAGAAAATTAATTAATTGTTTCAATGATAATTCTTAAAATTAATTATTATTTTGAATTGAAAATGATTGAATAGCGCTCTACCTTCCGATACTTGGGTTGCAAAAGATGGCACATTCTTGTCCATAATAATTCTGGCCACATTCCACTTTAACATCATATTCTATTTTGGTGCTACCTTTTTCCTACAAATATGTTTTGAAAATTTAAAATTTATATTTGATTTAAGCTATTAGATAAATGCAAATTCCAGTCTAATTACAAAAATTTTAATTCAATTTCTTATCAAAATAAGTCTGTTTCTTATTTCCTGCTCAAAATTTTAAATTATTTGGTAAACAAAAATTTACTACCGCTTAAATTATGAAACTAGCACACTAGTTTAACAATATTGGCTAGCTCCTTTTAGTTAAATTATCACAAAAGTCTCATATTTTTATCTTACACTTCTTATTCAGTCAACAATTTTCAACAGTAACATATTTTTCCTTTTTCATAAAATATTTAAAAGTAGAAAAATGAGAGAAAAAAAAAAGAAAGAGGAAAAAAGAGAAGAAAAGGAATAATATCATGAAAAAAAAAAAAAATGAAATCTTTAAACTAATCTCTTTAAGTAGCAAAGTAACTGTAATGTGATGGACATTTGGAGCGGAAACTTCTAAGTAATTTTTTCCTCTAAATTTAATCAGTCAAAAAAGATACTGATTTTAGTGAGTGATAATGAATATTATTATCTTTTACCTCAGTAATCCGTAATACATCATTGGATGGTGATAATTGAAGGAAATTTTCGGAGCGAAATATTATTGCTTTGTTTGGTTCATGCCGCATTTCAACCAAAAGTGAAACATTCTAAAAATACAAAACAAATAAATTATTTGAAATTTTTGCGAAAAATTATTAAAATTGAATATTAATATTTGATAACAATTTTCGTTTTTTTTTCTTCCTTTCCTTTTTTCCGTGTAATAATTGAACTTTTTTATCATTTCTTTTTTCTATAAATTCAGTTTTATATTTTTTTAAAAAAATTCTCGTGCTAGCAACAAAATTTATTCCTTATTTTCATTGATTGAAAATGATTATAGCATCGTCTTTGGAATTTTTGACGATTTGTTTTAAATTTCTAATTAATAAGAAAAAAATTAATTGGCTGAAAAAAGGAATTAAGCTGAAACTTAGAGAAAAAAGAGCAAAAAATTGGCGCAAAAACTATTACATATTGGAATGATTTTTCTTGCGGTTAAAAACTCTTCAAAATTATATTAATAATTATATAATCAGATTTCAGGTTACAATTTTACATTTAATCACAAAAATACACAATTCGAAATTTCGCAATAATTCTTTTTATATATTTATTTGTATATATGCTAATAATTATGTTGATAAATTTTAAGCTAAAATTTAAAATTTTCATTTGAAAAGAAATAAAAAATTACGAATATTATCTTCATTACATGGACAAAAATAAATAATTATACCAAGTTCCTTAAACATTTAGCATGATAGATAGCACTTGAATAAACAATATGTTTGAATAAATAAATGAACAAATGAGTAAATAAGTAAGTAAGCAATTTTCGATTAAACTGCCCAGCTCTTAGCAATTAAAAAACTCTTATTTTAATAAAAAAGAAGAATTATTTCATGAACTTTCGCATATTTTTTAAAAATTTCAAAAAAAAAAAAAAAAAAAAAATTGATTGATAACTATGCAAATGTTCTCAATAAAAGACTTATGGATAGCAATAATTAACTTAATTTGACTACTTAAATAGGCATTTATTTGAATGTGAAATAAATCTTTTCTGCCTGCAACTCATTCGGCATTTCTGAAATTGCAAATGTCACTATAAACTTGTTTAGATGAAACATTTTTAATCATGTATAATAAAAACAAATAATAAAAGATAAAAAATTAATTAAACTATTATGTGTAATGTTACCATATTGATGCATCATTTGCTATTCTAGCAGTCAAAATATTCGAATGTAAAAATTTTTTTTACTAAAAGTTTTTTTTTTTTTTGATACAATTTCAACTAGAAAAAATGCGATGCTAAAAAATTAATTGATTGTTTTACAGAAACAATTGCGGGAAAATTAACAATTCATGTATGTATTAAATGATTAATTTGAAATGATAGGAAGAAATTTCTTCATATTACAATTTTGTTCAAATTTCAGTTTTATTTTCTGTTGTTAAAGCTCTCAAACATAAACTTTAAAACAAATGATGCAAACTGTATGATTACCAGGTTATGGCGCAACACATCCTACATAAGTTAGCTAAAAGTATGCGTAAAGGTAATTATTGTTTAGTAATTTACCATAATTGGGCAGATGTACACCTGTCCTAGTTAGTCTTTACACGTGTTTTAGAAATTCTGAAAATAATTCTCATCAATAATCATTTGTTACTTTAATAAATTATTTGAAAAAGTCTTAAAATAAATTGTATCAATAATCATTTCTACTTTAACAAAGGTATTATTTATTCTGAAATACAGTTGCAACAATGCAATGAATGGAGAAAAGATGTAGGAGTATTCGAAATGATTTTTTAACAACAAAAAATCTTTTTCAAATCCTTTTTTTTTATTTATTTTTTAAAAGTATTAGAAAGGATTTAAACGTGATTATTTTTAAAGATTCCTAGAAATTGTTTCAAGATAAAGATTACGAATTGATAGTCATTTTTAAACATTTCATTATTTAACGCTTTTTTCCTTTTTAGCTTTCTTTTTTCCTGAAATGAAGATGATAAAAACAACTATCCTAATATATTGCATAAATGATAACGATTTTTTAGCAGTAATAAATTCATTCTAAAGCCAATATAGATTTAAGCATTTTAAAATTAATATAAGTGGCAAGTAAAGATTGATGGGTAATGAAATTTTTAAAAATTAATAGGATTTTAAAATTAATAGGAAGTTAAGTGTAATTAGTTGCGATATACGGAATATTTAGGAAAACAATAATAAAAAATTAAAGTTATAATGTTGTTTAAGCAAAGTTCGATTGCGTTATCTTTTAATTCTTTTCTTTAAATTTCAAAAAAAAAAAAGAAAGGAAAAATGATGAATGTGAGAAATTTAACACAAAAAAATTTATTTCAACAATGATAATTCGTTGCAATGCTCCCTAAAAACAAAGGGAAAACAAAGGTAAAGCCGATTGATAAATGAAATTTATTGATAAAAACTTATTTGAAAATCGATTGTTTCAATTGAAAAAAAAAAAAAGGAAAAAAGAAAAAAGAAAGATGGAAAATTATAAATATTATTAATATTTTTCTATTTTTTAAATGCATACCAGTACATCAGTAATTGTTATACAGTCGAAAAAAAGAAATGATTCTTCATAAGATGAAAATCTAATCTGGAAAATTCTATTAATTTTGTTTCAAACAAATTGCCTTTTTCTTGATATTTGTATGAATTGATCCTGTTAATCCAGAATTTTTTTATCCTTATGCAACTTGTTTAATTCCATAATATCATAACCGAAAATTTGCTCACTCACATCCTCCTAAATTCTTGAGTACTACTCCTTATGAGATCTCCAGTCTTACAATTCAGTTAACCGGAAATTTGTTCGCTCGACTGGTCCAGAGAATTCATTCATCCTGACAACCTGCCGAGTCCACCAACCAGAATCTCGTCATTTTCATAAGTTTTCCGGTCCTTAGTGCCGTCAAATCAGAAATTTATTCATTCTGACAACTCATTCAACTATTTCTTTTTTTTTTCTTTTAATAAAAATTTCAACGAAATAATAATGCATAAAATTATCATCAACGACAACAGCTGTTTGAGTTATTTCTGTCATATGCCAATTGCCGATGCATCTGCCTATCGTTTGACTTCATTTGATTTCATTTAATTTTCCAGTGATAATCATTCCACAGAAAATCAACAGATAAATTAATTAAAATCTGTCTTAATTATCAAAATTCACCATCAAAAGTACATTTCTTTTTTTTTTTTTTTTGCTTCTGTCTAATCATCTATAACTCTTATCATTTTGCTGCAGTTGTACAATAATGTAAAAACTTGAAACACTATTACTTTTTTTTTTTCAAAAAAAAAACTTCTTTTAAAATTTTAATTAATTATTTAATTATTTGCTGATTTTAATCGATTAATTATTTGAGAGTTTTTTGCGCTGTCATACTGATCTTTAGCTTCATGCCAAACATTTAGGAATGTTAATTCAAATTTCCTCACTCATCTACAAATATAAAATCTAAAAATTGTCAAATTTTTTTAAGAAAAAAAAAAAAAAGAGTAGAAATGTTCACACTTTATGCATACATTACTAGAACAAAAACTATTGCCTTTATTCTAATTCTATTCGAAGTGCAGCTGTTGCATCTTGTACACAATAAAAGGTGAAGGAGATCGTTCTAGAAAGATAGTTTGAATAAAATAAAACAATTTTTTTCTAATCTTTTTTTTTCTTTCTTTTTGTAAAGAATAGACCAAATTAAAATGAGTTCATGACACGTGTTCAACACTTTAAAGAATGATTGTTGTTTTGCAGCAAAAATGTGTAAAATTTCCATTTTTTTTTTTTTTTTTTATTTTTTTCATCGAAGAAATAGAAAAGAAAAAATGTAAGAGCTGAACTGTAAAATTCGAGCCATAGATGAAATAGACAAAATGTTAACATTTTGATACTGTTGGAAATTAAAAAAAAAAAGAAAGAATTCAAAAATATTAAGATTTGAGCTATAGCTGAATTATTTTTTTTTTCAAGTTTTTCCTAAATTTTAACAATTTGATAAGATAGCACTTAATTAACAATTATAATAAATATGATAAATTTATGATAAAACGGGAAATCGTTTAAATTTTCCTGGTAATAATTAATGAGTAATTAGGAAAATGCGTTTGCTATTTTAAATTAATTTATTTTTTAGCCATAAATTAATTTTTAATTAATATGATTTCTAATCAGGGTCTCTCAAATTTTCCTTCTTCTTTTTATTTTGTGTTAATTGATTTTATTCTTTTCATTTTAGTCTTAATAACGAAATGAATACTTTTAGTACTTTTGATTTAGAACAGACAGTTAATAAGAGTTTTTTCAATTAAAAATTATATCACAATTATTTAAGAAATTAATTTCAGTTTTATTCTTGAAAATTTTTTTCCATTACTGATATAATATTGTAGTGTAATTATCTATAATAAATGCCAGTACTTATCACAAATAATATATGAAAATAACCTACAAAATTTTGAAAAAAATTGAAAAAGCCATTTTTTTTTCTGGAAAAAATTTCCATCAGTTTTCTTTCCATTTTCTTTTTTTTTCTTTTAAATAATAATCATTTCAAATATTTCTCTTCAATAATTAAAAAATTTGAGCTAAATATTTGCAATTTGCTTTTTTTTTCTTAAATTTTATTAAGCTGGCGTTTTTTTTTTACCTAATTTGCTAATTGCTTCTTTTTCTATATTCTTAAAGCTAAAAAAAAATAATGCCAAAATTACAGTAACACAATTTTTCTTTTGATGCTTCGTTTCATTTCGAAACACTTTTTTTTTTTTTTTTTTTTTTCTTTTTTGCAGTGATTTTATTCTCGACGAATGAGAAGGTATTAGGATTTGTTTAAAAAAAGAAAAAAAAAATTGAAAAAGCTATCAGCAAGCGTTCAAATCATTTCATCATCTAAATGATTCTAAATTAGATGAAATGATACATTTCTAACATTTATTTTCATACAGAAAGGCTAATTCTTTGGATAATTTTTACAATATGTCCATCGGCATAATTAAATTCGCCTCAGATTCTAATCATTTGATTTGCTATGCAATAGAAATCATCCTGCCATTCAGTGAATGATTGTTTTTCCAATTAACGATACAACAGTAAATTACAGTTAATTGTTCTTATCTAAATTAGAGATAATTAAGATGATGATGACACATTTTTAAATGCCAAAACAGTTGGCCAAATAATAATTTCAAACCTAAATGACCCACAGCGGCCGTTAGCTAACCCGACAATGTGGCACCTTGTTGTATGAAAGAAATTACATTAAATAATTCTAATTAAAAGAAAAAAAAAGACGGATATAACTTTTCCAAAAAAAGGAAAAAAACTTTAAAAAAAATTTTTTTGAAATAATTTAACTTCAAAATAATGAATGAAAAGAAGGAAATTTCTTTATTTTTTCCTGAAAAACTAATTGCTAAAATCAAAACAAAGATATAAGATAAAATTTTTTTTTTTTTAAAAAAAAGAGAAAAAAAAAAGGATGGAAAAGGTAAAAAAAGAAATTGAATAGTTTTTTTTTAATCATTGCTTTTTTTGCCATTGCCATATATAATTACAAAAATGTACAGCAATACTTTAGGGAGTTATATTTTTCATTGAAAAAAAAAAAAAAAAGAGAAAGAATTGAAATGCTAAGCTATGAGCCGAAGTATATTGCAATTTTCGGCACCACTAAGTCGGTAAAGGACGACATTTTCGGCCAATTATCCATTTCCATCACATCTTAATATTGCAAAAATTACTTTTTCTTCATTCTGGATGAATTTCATCGTCTTTTCTCTTTTTTTTTTTTTTCAAATTTTTGAATATTTTTCAAATTTTCATTAGTTCTTTTTTTTTTTTATTTTATTTCTTTGAGAAAAAAGAAACTTTTACTTCATTTCAACTATTAGAGCATAAAATGGGTACAGCGCGCAAGAAGTCACTAAGTGAGAAGAAGAAGAAAGAAAGGTTAGATTAAATGTATAAATGAAAATTTTTTTTGTTAGATTGAAGGTATAAATGAAAATTTTTATTCGGGGATTTTTCAGTTTTTTTCATTGAACAAATAGAAATAATATAATCTTTTTCTTTTCTTAATTTATATTGTTAAATTAAGGGAATTTTCAGCAAATTTAAATGAGTGAAATTCGTTTCTCTGAAGTTACAATGAGACAATTTTATATTTCATTTCGTTTTAATATTTAGTCTTAACTATATAAATACATCTTTTTTTAGTATTTTTTCCTTCGTTTTTTTTTTTTTTTTTTTTGAAAAATAGAAATGATATGATCGTTTGCTTAAAATTTATATTGAAATTTAAGTAAAAAAAAAAAAAAAAGAAAAAATTTCAAAGCAAATTTAAGTGAATATAATTCGTTCTTCTACAGTAATTTTGTAATATTCTACATCATCTTAGCATTTAATTTCAGCATTTTTTTTCTTAAATAAATAAATCTATTTTATTGCTTCAATAATTTAAAATTTTTCCACCTTCCTTCCGCAAAAATTTTGTAACGGAATAGAATGAAAGTTCTTTTATCTAATTAGAAATCTTTCCTGCTTTTCACATTTAATGATTTTATTTTATTTTTCATTTATGCAGTAATTTTTAAAACAAATAATTTTATGACCGAAAAATTTGTTCATTTTCTATTTCTTTCTGTTTTTTTTTTTTTTTTTAATTTCATCTAATTACTATTTGCGCATAATTTTCCATTTGATAATTTTTTTTTGCTAGTTTTTCCTAATATTTTTTCTTCATATTCAATAATTTTTGTAAGAAATTTTTGAAACAAAAAAAATGTTTTTTTTTTTTTTTTTAAAGAAATTTGGTTGCTTATTGTTTATCCTTTTTTATCGTTTTATTTTCTAAAAAAGAAAAGAAAAAGAAAAATATCATTGCTACAGCTGTAAAATAATTCTAACGAAACATCTGTTTCTTTTTTTATTTTGAATAATTTGTTGGTTAAAAAAGAAAAAAAATGAAAATACAAAAAAAAAAAAGAAAAGGAGAAGTAAGCAAACAAACAAATAAACAAACAAATCCCTCAAATATTTTTCGATTAAAAGCGAGAAAAACGAAAAAAAAAAGATAAATAAATAAATTGATGGAAAAAAAAATCGGAAAAAGATCGAATGTTGAATCAGTAATAGCAATAAGATCCGTTGATAGTGGCGACAAAACACTAAGAAATTGGTTCCAATCGAAGGATAAAAAAAAAAGAATTGAAATGAAAAATAAAAAAAAGAAGAAAAAAACAAGGTCGGTGAAAAGCGAAATCATTGAAAAATTGGCGTTTCTCTTGGCGTCACAATCCATCCGGAAATGATCCAAAAAAAAAAAAAAAAAAAATGGAAAAAGATAAAAAAGAAAAAGGCATACTAAATCATCAATACCACATTCGACGATAGTTAGTTTAGACTAACGATAGACGGAAGAGAAAAAAAAAATAAAAATAAGAAAATCGTTATTAAAATCGACAAAACAAAAAAAAAAAAAAAAAAAAAAAAGAAGATGAAAAGAGTTTTATCAGAACAATCTTTATCACTTATCATTATTAGCATGAATTCAGTTAAAGTGTACAAATAATGTATTGATGTAATGTTTAGACAGGGGCAGATGTATGAGGAAAAAAGTGGTTGTTTTAGTGTTATCACTACAATTGATTACATTATATCACCATGATATTACCACTAATTCCAATATATAGGATGACTATATTTTTATTAGTTTTTTATGCACAGCAATATTATGAAAATGATTAATCATGAATTTATAACTATAAAACAAACAATTTTTATGATTCTTTCAAAAATAATGATTAATTTAATAAAAATAATGATTACGATCCCTCTATGCGTAAAATGATCCATGCCTATCAATAAAAGATATAAATAGTTGTGATTAATTTCGCTTAATTACACTACCTAGAGCTAAATTGCTATAATTACAGTATCTTTTTTAGCATCAATTAAAGTGACAAACCGTTTATTATTTCTCCTAATTTTCATTAATTAAATAATTTTACTAAATTAAAATGATTCTTATTACTTTCATTTATTTCTGTGATGCATAGCGAAAACTTTTAAAGTTGAAAGGAAAATATCTGAAAAATGTCAAGGAATGTATTGAAAAGAGTGTTTGGTGAAACAATAGTAATCATCGTGCCAAGCTGTCAAACATATGTCGGCAAGTGGGCAATAATTACAATTTTTGATTAATTGAAATGTCTGTAAGATAAGATTGCTAATAGTTGAATAAAATTGTTATCAGTGAATAACAGTGATTTAAAGGATATCACAAAGATCAGTGAGATATAAAAGATGTCATGTTCAAAATAAAATTTTGACTTTTTTTACGTTCAAAAAAGTTTATTTATCAGAACTATTAGATTAATAATTCAGATTAATTAACATTAAAGTGACTATAATTGTGGATATGATTGCTAGAAGCATTATGATTACAAATATAGTTGTAAAATTAATTAGGAGTTTGAAAAAAAATCATAAATGATAACCTGGATGAAATTATCATCAGTGAGTGACGATAATTTACAGGATATCACAAAGATGAATGAGATAAAAAATGTCATATTTGAATAAAATTCTGAATTTTTAGACTTAAAAATGTTCATTTATCAAAGCTATTAACTCAATTCTTCAGATTACTTATCAAATAAGTGATTATAATTGTGGATATGATTAGTATAATTATTATGATTGCAAATATAATTGTAAAATCGGATGAGAACTTGATGAAAAAAAAAACCCATAATCATTGATAAACATAGTAGGGCTAATTATTTTTCTTTTTCTTTAATTCTTATTTTCACCTAAAAACAGGATAAATTGCAATGAAATTAATTAATGACGAACTAATTAGCTAAAGGTAATTTCTAGCTCAAAATTTCCTCATTATTCCCACGTTCGATATGTTTAAGCATTGTAAAGTTTCTCATTTTTTTCAAATAGTGTAAAAAAATATGGTCCTTTTTTTTCTTTTTTCTTTCTTCAAAATGGTAATTGCTGATAATTCAGACGATATAGCAACTAAATGGTGCCATTGGTACCAAAACTAAAAAAAAAAAAGAAAGGAAAGGAAAGAAAGAAAAAATCAAATTTGCATTATTAGTTGGATCAAAAATTTAAAAATTAATTATACCACTAATAAATTTTTGTTGAAAAAAACGGAAGAAAAATTTAAGATTGTAATGAATGAGAAATTAAAAAATTTTTTTCTCCAATAATTAAAAAAAATTTTTCAAACCTTTACAGGCCATCGTACATCAAACGGTATACTGACGTTATAGTTACTTAACAGACGTGTACCAGCAATTACACGTGAATTGTGATGAAGTAACGAGCAATCGCGATGATACTTCCGATGTTCGAATCCAACACCAACACAAATGTGAACGTACATCTGACACTGACAATCTTGTTGCTCCGATTTATCTGGAAATTTTTATCAGTAATTTTAGTTTTTATCAGTAGAAATTCTTAGAAAAATTGAAAAAATTTTCAATAAACTACGAAACATTTTGCAATCTAACAGAAATATATTGCAGCAGCATTAGAATATAAAACTTTAAATCAGATAAAAGATAATTACAATATCAATAACCTAAAAGTAATTTTTTTTTTTTTTTCAAATCGTTTATGTAATACAGAAATAAGCTTTGTTTTCTTTTTGTGAATCATCTTACTCAAATTGATATTTTAATAGGAAAAGAAATATTTTTCACATCAATTATTAAATTCAGTTCAATTTTGTTAAATTCAGTACCTGCGGTACAGCAAATTTCGCGTCCCTCACTTTCATCAAATTGAAATTCTTTAAGTACGAATGTAACGAAACCTGAACCATTAATGAGTTCGGCCTAGAAAAAAAAAAAAAAAAAAACATGAAAAAGTTTTTCGTTTTTAATCTATTTTTTAGTTGCTATTTCAATACTAAATATATGAACTAAATTAGCAGCTTTTTTTATGTTAAATTTCATAAATTTAAAAGATATTCATAAGATAGTAAGAGAGAAGAGCATTACAATTTATTATGATTTTTATTCACTCTTTAGCTTTTTTTTAGAAGACATTTTTAATTGCTAGGTAAAGTAGCAAAAATACAGAGAGATACGTATGATAAATCAAAATAATCGGGAAATATGAATAAAAACANGATTTTTATTCACTCTTTAGCTTTTTTTTAGAAGACATTTTTAATTGCTAGGTAAATTAGCAAAAATACAGAGAGATACGTATGATAAATTAAAATAATCGGGAAATATGAATAAAAACTTAAATACATAACATATACACAGCATTAATTAATTATTGCATTTTATCACTTGAATTTATCACATTTTATCACTAATACATCATTTTAACCGTTGTGGATAGAATTATTTACATTAATTAAAGAGAAAATTGCGCAAAATATGAAAAATAGAGCAAATAATTGAATTTATCGTAAATAACAACTGAATCGATAAATTAATTAAATGTTTAACTTTTAGTATAATTATAACTATTTTCCAGTATGTACAAATGAATCGGTAAATTTTTCGTCGCAGTAACAAATATGTTCAATGAAAAAAAGAAAAGTATTTTTGAAATTGCACTAATTCATTTTATTTTATCTCTTTTTCTCTCTCCACACCGCTAATGTTTCCTATCTAACCTTTGACCTTATTATTATTCCGGGGATTTCCAAAGAAACGATGAATAAATGTTGTTATGGTATGATATTATCATGGATTATGTATACGGTAAGTTGAGTACAGGTACTTAAAGGTGTAAAAACATATGTTATGAGGCACGCTTTATCATCATAAGTATCCTCTTTACTTCAATTATTTATCTCTATTAAAAGTTTGCAACTAATGGAAGGGATTCATTTCTATTTTTTTTTTTTTGTTTTTGTTTTTTATTTTAAATTTTATGAAATAATAAATATGCAAAATGACAAAAAGAAAATGTTTGCTAGGAAAAAAAAAAAAAAAACTAAATAAAATAAAGCAATTTTAACTATTATGCATAGTAAAATATTGAAAACTTTATGAAAATTTTCAAATTTTTAATATTCCAGATTTGAGGCGTTGTTAAAACTTTTCCTGCTTAGTGTTTGAATATAATTTTCCTCAAACTGCATTTTCTAATATTTGGTAGTTGGAAATTTTATCCATAAAAAAAAAAATTTTTCAAAAAAGTCTATAAAAAAAAAAAACTTTAAATGCAACTGAAACAAAAGAAATGCAAAACACATATGACAAACTTGGAACAAAAATGAGAAAATGAGGGCAAGAAGTAGGAGTGAAAAATAAAGTAATTTTGATTAATTTGAATTTTTTTTTTCCTTTGGTTTCCTGTTTTTTTCTCACTTTTTTGTGAAACGAATTTTTTCAAAAATTTTCTAATAAAACTGAAACAAAACTGAGAGAGAGAGTGAAAGAGGAATGTTCTCAAGAACTGAGAAAACAAAGTAATTTTGATTAATTTGAACTTTGAGAGAAAAAGAAGTTCCAAATATTAGAAAAAAAGAAAATTTAGACAAATAATTCAAAGAAATCATTCACAAATCACTTTCGAGCGTCAATGAGAAAAAAGCCTTTTTTTTTCTAATTAGCACTGTGGAAGCAAAAAATGTGTTTAATAAGTTGGGAATAAACCAAAAAAAAGAAAAAAAAAATTGAAAAAATCTAGCAATGTCAAAACAAATAGTGGCAAAATTTTCAAATTCATGAAATTTTAAAATACTGAAGTTATGCTTTTCCTTTTATCAAATGCAATTTTTTAATAATTTTTCGAATTTAGTACTTAAATATCGTACTTAAATAAATGGTTAACTATTTTTTCTCAATTTTTGCTAAGTTTAATTTTTTTTTTTTTTCAATTTTGATTTAGCTAGCTTAATGCAGGTGTAATGCAATAAAAGACGGCGAAAAGTTTTGGAGAGGTTAGATTAAACTGATATCATAAAAAGCGATAGCAAAGTATATACCGCTAAGATTAATTGAGTCAAAAAAAAAAAAAAGAAACAAAAGAAACAAAAACAAAACCAAAAACAAATGAGCTATAATAAAAAAAAATAGGTTTGACAAAGTTGAATAGATAGAAAAAAAGATAACGGTAGTAAATCATTGTACAAACATGGATTTTATAACTTTTAATGAATTAATTATAGTTTGCGATATTTACTTCAAGATAAGAGATGTTGACAATTTTTTTTATTTTCCTCTTCTTTTTTTTTTTTTAAATTGAAACACAAAAGTTTAAAAAAAGAGAATTAGCAAAATGAAAATTATTAATGAGAAAATTTAACTGGGGCAATAAAATTAATTTTCCATGAAGTACTTTTTTTTTTCTGTTGTGAATTTAAATAATAATTCAAAAAAAAAGCAACAAATAAAAAAATTTAACAATGTGTTATCAGAAATTCATTATTTTAAAAGGGAAAAGAATTTTAAAACTGAAATATAAAATTAGCTTATAAATTTACGTGTGACATGTCTGTTGAACTAATTTGTTTTCGTTTAGAATTCAACAAAACAAAATAATAGATTTGATGAAATAAGTAAAAATTTGTTAAAATTGTTAAAATGGATAAATCTATACCATATTAAAAAAAAAAAAAAAATAGTTGAATAGTGAACTGAAAAAGAAGAACGCGATGAAGTAAAAGCTAAAGGTGCTAGCTAATGTCGGAAATTGAAAAAAATAAGAAAAAAAAATTTTTTTCTTGCTTTTATCACAAAAAAAAAATAAAAAATAAAATAAAATAAAATAAAATAAATAAAAATAAAAATGAAATTAAGAAAAGAAAAAAGAGAAATTTTTTTTTTTTTGTTTTGGGTTATCTTATCAACACATATCCAACAAATGTCACTTTGAAGTACTTTTTTTTTTTGTATAATATGCAAATGGATCCTTTCAAATGCATCAAATGAAGTATCATTGAAAGTACTTCTGGTTCAACTTGAAATGAACAATTTTCCTTTTACGAAATGTTCCATTTTCTTGCTATATAAATAAATAAATATTTTCATATTCAAATTACACATTTAAGGAAAAAATCGCAAATTTTAAATTTAAAATTTTGAATTTGAATTTAAATAAGGAAATATGATAAATGGTATATTGAAGAGTGAATATAAATCAATCAACGATAGTAATTTGAAATTTGGGAGGAAAAAAGAAACACTAACCTCAAAAAATTTTTTCTCTCAGAAAAGGAAAAAAAAAAAAAAAAAACAAACAAATTGAACCGTCATGGAATTTATATATTCTATATTGGCAATTCCTCAATTAATTCAATGATATTTGGCTAAAAATATAAGAATTACATCACCATTAGTATAAAAGAAATTCTTAATTAATAACAAAAGGAAGAGACTGTACGATAAATCATGATTTTAAAAAATGCATAAATATACTGATCAATTGTGATTTCTTTAAACCTATATTTTTTAAGCATCTCAAATCACTGTCTAACTTTAGCCAGAATAATGTTTGACGTTTTACTTATGCTCTCCACTAGAATTGTTCTTTTATCCCAATCAAAATGTCATCTTAGCCTATTTCGAGAGCATTTGTTGTGCAGTTTTGTCAACAAATCCTTTTTCAGTTTTGAAAATTATACTTTGACATTTGCAACATTGTGAAATTGAATGAAAGAGAAGAAAAAAAAAAAAATTATATTTTAGGAAGACCACGTTCAGAAGAAATAGTTACAGCCGGATTATTTTATACATTTGATTCAAAGTAATTAAGAAAACTGATGATATTGAACGAATATTTCCACACATTTATTATTTCCTGTATATATGTAATATATAGCGTAATTAATTTTAAATATACGTATATATCATTCTGTCGAATATTTAATTTTGTCCATATTTTAATTTTAAGTTATTTCGAATTATAGCCTTCCACTAGTGAATATTATTGTTTCGTGTTTGGGTAATATATGTGATTATTTCTTAATTAATCATTCTACAGATTTTAAGTAAATGCAACAAGAAGAGCCTTCTCCGTTATTAATGATAATTAAAAGAATTCAATAAGAATATGTATTATTGTTAAAAAATCACTTTCACTCTGAAATATTACTGCTAAGTTTAAAAGGAAGTGATAATGAAGGATTAATGATGGTAGTAATATGACAATATATTTTATCGTTAAATTATCATAAATATTTTAGAAAATAAAAATTTTACCGTGGAAAGGATGAAACAAAAAAGCAGCATCCAGGATTTATCCATCGATAACATTTTTTAATATGCAATCTTAGTACCAGTGATAAGCTTCAAAAAGTTCATAAAATTTATCCCTGAAATTTCTTATAAATTAAATTAACCAAAAAAAAAAAAAAAAGAAAATCCTTCAGAGTTAATTATCAAATGATGGAAATGAAAGAACAAAAAAAGAACATGATAATTATGATATGATATGATATGATGTGATATGATATGATATACTATGATGCTAGAAGAAGGAATAAATGATTTGATAATTCTGTCCGATACGATGACGACCGATCGGCGATATGCCGTTGTTTGGTGATGAGTTTGCTTTCAACGCCGATCACATTAGACGGCTCCGCCCTGCAGCTGTGATAGTTCTGAAGTGGTACTGTGATCGCTTTTGAAGATGATGATGGTACTTAGTGCAGTCTAAATTTCTTCATTTATTTAGGACAGATAACATCGATAGGGGGGGGGGGGGGAAAACAGTCAAGTGGATAATTATTTCTTTTCATTTCAATATACTGTCAAATTTATCAGTAACTTGTGCAATCATCATCAGTTTATCAGTAAATGATTTTAGAAAGAGTGGATTAAAAAAAAAAGACAAATTTCGCTCAAACCTTCATGCAATTACTAATTAGCTGTTAGATTTAATGATGATAATTGTAATGATATTAGTAAGGATAGTAATAACGTAATGGAGTGTGAAAGTAAAACAATAATTAAGAAAAAAAAAGAAAATGAAATTAATAATAAATACTAGTAGTCATAAAATATGCGGGCAATAATTTAATAAATTTACAAATTTTACAACCTATTTTGTTTAAATTTCCAGTATTTCCAATTAACTGTTGCACTGATAATGGGTAATAATAACAACAGTGATAATGAAATGATAGTGAAATGGACATTAAAAAAAGAAGGTAGAAGATAATAACAAATATTAGTAACTATGATATCTATGAAAAATAATTCAATAAATATACACTAATTGTATCTCACGTGTTTCATACTACAAAATAAAATTATTAATATAAGCAAACACGTTTCATAGATAATTGCTTAATGATAAGTACATATAATGGCTCACCTTGATATATATCAAGGTGAGATATATATATATCTTATAAACTTATTTGATAATTTACGTTTAATAGCAGTAAAAAAAGGTCGGAAAGTTTAAACGATATTTCGAGAATTTGAAACATTTATTTGTCTTAGGAAGATGAGATTAAGACTTTTTTGTCTAGTTATAATTTTTAATTAGCTAAAATTAGTACATTTTAAAGTCAATAAATTCTTCCTTCCAAAATCATTAATGACGATGGCTATTTTACTATCAGTATTGGAAAGCAGTGTTTCATGATGAATAAAAGTTAAATTATCTTATCAAATGATGTGCAATGCATATTCTCTAATAGTAGCCGGAAGTTACAAGGACAAGTGATAATACATACGATCGAGTAAAATTATTACGATTTTAAAAAGAAGGAAAAAATCTGAAAACTGAAATTTAAATATGTTAGCCCAATCACGCAAATATTTTTCAACATTTCAAGGCCGACGAAGCAATCTAAAATATTTATTATTTATAATAATTCATTTTACTTTTTCTTTTCACGATAATTCATAATTTCTTCTCCTTTTTCCTCCCCCCCCCCCTTTTTTTTTTCTGTTTTTTTTTTTTTTTTTTTTTTTTTGTACGCAGAAATTTCTTTTTCAAAAATGAATTTAAATACATGTTTGTTTGTTTTGCTGTGAATAATTTATTTATAATTGATTTATGATAGGCATATATTCCATTCAGCATTACTTCATCATTTCTTCAATGTTATTCATTAATCCATTATTTCTCTTCTCATATTCCAATAGCGATAAGTTAAATTCTTCTTGTTAATTACAAATTTCTTTTTTCTTTTTTTTTGCTAAAAAAAAAAACTTTTGAACATATGTTAAAAATGAATTCTTTTAACCATACGTTGTCGGGTCGAATGTCACATGTCATGAAGGTCATTTATTAGTCAAATTAGATTTTCTGCACTCTAAACAATCAGTCAAACCAATTAAGCTTCGCAATAATTTTGTAAACAATGCAACTTTATGTATCCAACAGATGTACCAGTGAAAAATATTCATTTCGATGACACATCTTGTTCATTTATTTACCTAATTAATGAACACTCTTTTGTTTGTCTTATCGCTATTGTTACTGATAAATTTCATAATCAAATGATAATCACAAGAGAAGAAGTAACCGATAATGCTGTACTAGTAATAAAATCAATCAGTGATTACGGTGGAAATATTCGAAGATGTATGAGAACGGTATTTTATCACATCTAACATCTTGCTATCGCTCTCTTTTCAAAATTTAAAAAATAAATAAATAAATAAAAAACAGAAATGTGTTAATTTTTTGATCAAATTTTTAAAGGAATTTGGAAAACTTAATATTATTTGTGGATTTTTGTTAATTGATTAATTAAGTTTTTTGTATGACAAATAGTTTTCTATAACTTTTTTTTTTTTTTCAAAATGGGCTAAGCCATTTAAAATGATGAATAATGGACAAAAATTAAGGCTACTTTCTCTTGATGAGTAATATTAAAAAAATTCAAAAAAGCAATTTGTATGTTATTTTAAACTCGATCAGTTTTATTCTCAGTGTTTACTTTACAAATTCTAAAATTATCGTTATCAGAAGAAATTTGACCAATGAAATTGAAATTAAACCAACTAAATTAAATTTTTGATCAAGTAATCACAAAATTATTGAATCAGCATAAATTGCAATCATTTGAAATTTTCACTGATAATATTTAACACTTGGTTGATTTTAATTGAATTCAGTGATTGCTTTAAAATAATACAGGCAGTAACAGATCAGATAGATGAAAGGAAGTAAAATGAAACAAATTTTTGCTATTTAATTGAACATTTTTCAAACAGAACTTTTTAGACACTTCTGTTATTTCATTTCTAACTTTTACTACTCTTTCTTTCATTCTTAATTGAATTTAAAGCAAACAGATCAAATCAAATTTAGATAAGGCAAAGGGAAAAGGAAACAAGAGAAAGAAATGGATGAAAGATAAATTCAAAGGTGGTTAATAGTAGTTGCAATACAAATAACAGCAATAATAATTGCTTTATGACCAATAAAATGGCTACATTGATGATATCAATAATTTTATATCATATAATTAACAAATCATAATATTCGAAACAAGAAAAAATTTGCTTTTCCTGTTCTTTTCTTTTTTTTCCTTGCTCATAAACTTTCATTCAGTTTTATTCTTCGTGAACCAAATAAAAAGATCAATCATTCAGTGATACAGTTAATGCTTTCTTTTTTTTTTTTTTTTTTTTTGCTAACTAGCTTTCAAAATTAACTGTTGTTCAAATAATTTAATTTGAATAATTTAGAAAAACTGACGAAACAAGTTTATTGGAAATGTTTGAATGGAAATAGGAAATCGTATACTTTACTAATTTAACTGCAGCTGCGCTTGAATTAATGTTTGTCCTACAATGAAAATGATCGTAATCAGTGCCTAAAATGAAAATGATTAAAAGTGAATTGTTCGAAATGCGAAGAGAGAAAAGAAATGATTGATTTGATGAGGGAATGACCATCTGTCCTTAAATGCAATATTAATTTAAGATGCAACAATTAAGATAAATGTGTTATCTTAAGCTACCGCTCATGTTTTACAAGTAGCTAGCTGTCAAGTTTATCTGACCAATTTATGAATGTCTTAATCAACCAACCAACCAACCAATCAATCAATCAAATAATCAGATCCCCATAGTGATCAGTATTTTTTGTAGCATAGATAGTGCTGATCAAATTGTACAGATGTTTGAATTACATTTGATATAGCAGGTGTATTCTGGAAGTTCATCATTTTATAGCGTGCAAATGTATTTTAACATCTAAAAATTTTCATTTATTCATAATTTAAGGACAAAAAAAAAAAAAAAAAAAAAAAGAAAAGAGGAAAGGAAAAGAAAATGAATCAAAATTTGAACAAAAAATTCTCATTAAGTACTTATTTGTTAGCTTTTTTTTTTTTTTGCTTAACTTTTTCAAAATTTTATTAATAATTTTTTTTTTTTTTAAAGACAAATTACTGGTTAGTAACTTATATAATTAATGAAATTTATCAGAAAATCATTAAATTTCACACAAACACCATATCTTAACAGTACATTAACATAGTTATCATATAGAATGCAACTGAGAGATCTATCCATTCAAACTTTATTTTCTTCCAAATAATAGTAATCTTATACTTATCACGATTAAACTTTTCCAAAATCTCTTCCTGTGGAGTTCAACTGCGACAAAATTTTAAATGATTAAAATTGACAGCACAAACACTTTTACTTTAAACATAAATACAATATTATTGATATCTTCACATCCGCTGCATTTTTTCACGCACGTAAAAATTTGCTTAAGCACTGAAAGAATAAATTTTTTGCGCACTGAAAAACTAGAAATTTGCAAAGTATTAAAGAATGGAAGTAATTTCTTCCAGTCTCCAAAACAACAGAGAAAGAAAAAATGAAAAAGGAACTAATGAAAAATTGAAACAGTGATAAAGTGACAGGAAAAAAGAAATAATTTTATTCCTCTCAAATGACATTTCATTCGATCTGTTAAAGTTCAGCTGCCTTTTTCATGTCAAAATTAATTTTCATTCCTTTTTTGCTTTCATTTACTTATTTTATTATTTATAAAGAACAATTATTTTCTTGAAATATGTATTCTGTCCGGGAAAATTTTGCACCAGTCACTGTGGGAACTGTAAGATTCTGCAATTTAATCGTTCAATATAATAGTCAATTTCCTATCTGATAAGATATCTGATCGGTTAGCTAAGTTTCAAGAAAATCTCGTTCCAGTAGTAAAAAACTGTATCCGGCAAACTGACAGTAAGATCAATTTGGGGAAATTATTTGTGGTAAGGCGATAAACACATGGCAAAAAGAGCATTGAATCATTGAGAGATGCGGACAGTAAGAGATACATGTTAGAGAACGAGTAGTAAACATCGAGTGACCTGATGTTGTCGCATAATAAGCAAACCAACCGAAATGTAATTTTTAACGGACCGCACGATAGACATTAAAATTTGTTTTCGTTTTAGGAGATGGGGGAGAGAGTTGTTGACCGTTTGGGATAGGGATTAAAATGGAGTTTGTTTTTGTCGTCTATCACTATCACTAGATTATCAGCAGCAGGGTTTAACCTATCTATCAAAGATTTGAAACGATTTGGAATGTTTGGAAAAGAGTGGATAAAAATACATATGTATTCACGGATTGTTTTTTCTCAAGGTCTTTTTTTTTTGTGCGGAATTTATCATTGAAAGCTATGCTTTATAAATTGCCTTCGCAATATTTGTAGCTTTGTAAAAAAAAAAAAAAAAAAATCTAAAATCATCTAAAATGAAAACACGGTTAAGTTTTCATTAATTATGTCTCTTTCTACAATAGTTGTTCAGTTGAATAGTGCTTCTGATGGTCTTTGTTCATCTTTTCACTTTATTTGATAGTCATGTATTTTATTGTAATTATTTCGTTCCAGTTCGGCATTTGTTGTTTGTTTTGATTAGCTGTTCTATTAGATGTTTAAAATCAAAAAATCAGTAGTGGATTTACATTTAATACGCATTCGCTATCTTTGAAACTGATTTGCAAGTAGCTAGCCATCTCTTTTTCCTGCTATTTATTATTTCTTAGGTTAATAGGTTTTACAGGTAGCGAATGCTTTTTGTAAGTGCTGATTATGTGTGATTATTGTTACTTCTGTTTCCTCTTCGATATTCTTTGTTTATTACTTATCTTACTTTTGCAGCGCTACAACAGTTTATGGATGTATCTGGTGATGTTAGGGGATGGCATGATATTACCTCACCATTACATGGAAATATGAATCGCAGTAGTAATAAGAGGAAAAGTTCGGAATCATTCATTGTTTCAAAGGATGAGAAGACACTGAAGAAAATCGTGAAGGAAGTAGGTTCAGATATCCGCCTTTGGGGAATTTTTGAATAGTTTGAGGAGTGGAATTTTGTGACTAACTTTTTAAAATTCCGTCATTAGCTTCATTGGATATTGAGACATGCTGATAGTATCGGCATTCACACTCCATAAGATTCTTTTTTAGTCACCATCAGAAGCCAGTGATGATGTGGAAGTAGCTCAGTCGTCTTCAGTGGATCTTCATTTTTCTCCAAGTCAAATTGCGAGGATTGTTGAGGTATAAGAATTACATGTTAAGCTGTATATAAATTTCTGCTAGAATGATTAAGTTTCATCTGTATCTGTAATCGTTTTCTCTTTTTTCAGTATAGCATTGCTACAAATAGAAATGCGATGAGGAGTCTAAATAAATTTTTTCTTGCATTTCGGTTTTTCGAACATTCATCTGTCCGAAATTTTCAGGAATTAAAAGCGACGATGCAACAGAAAAAAAAGAACATGTCTAAAAAGTTTCTTGGTTTTAACGATTTCGGCGATATTGATATGCCTCCGGGAGGAACGAAAGAGTAAGTTTAATTTCTGTCTTAAATGGTGTTACTAGGGTTTATGGTGTTGCATGATAGGCTACCTTTTTTATGCGTGTGTAGCACTGATATGTCTTCATGCCCTTAGTAATTCACTTTTAAGTGTGTTTATCGCAATCTCTCAAGTTGTTTTTAATTTCGATGATTTTTCATTTATTGTTTGGAAACTGTATGGAGAATAATTACAAAGTTATATCAGCTTTAGTTATAAGCACTCCCAAAATTTTTGTGCCATTTTGTTTAAAGTTTCTAGGATGCTCAAAACTGACTTACGGCGATGTTTGAAAGAAGCAACAATTTTATCAACAATGACCGTATCGACAGCTCTTGAAGTTGGTGTTCTTTCCCATTTAGTTTTGAAAGTGCAGTAGCAGTCCTTTAATTTCATAAATGACAACAAACAGTTAGATTGTCCGTGAAACTTTGAGTTTAGTCGGAATTTCAAGTGAAGCTCATCCTTTTCAGTTTTTAACTGAAAGACTGCCTCCTACGTCCTAAAAGAATCTGTCATTTTCTCGATATTTTGTAGTGCTATAGTGTTTTGGAATGCTTGGTAATGATAAAGTTTTTATTGAAGGAAATTAAATATGATTACTTAGTTACGGGATTTTTTTCTTACAGAGAAGAAAACATTTTTTCTCTGAATAATCTTTGTTATAACTTTTAGTTATTGCATACGTTCTTGGAGGAAGGTCATAGTATTACAATGGATCCGACATTCCCGAAAAGGCCGCCAAATGCCTTTTCAATATTTATGCGAAAAGCTGGACATAGCAGGTTCTCATCGGCAAGTTTCTTATTTTGATATTTGTTTTTCTATACAAATTACGATATTTGGCTTTTTTTTAAATTCCTTATCCAATGGCACAGCTGAAATCTCATAGTAAAGCACAAAAATCGTAGTTACAAATGCTAGCATGAGTTCATCTTCTCGAAAATAATGCGTTTATACAGGTATCCAAATATTAGAGATATGTCATTTATTCGTGGCATGACTTTGATCGAGTAGTCGCAGAATGTTTGTCTTTTAAACATCGATGTTTTCAGGATGTAAGCGGGGTCTGGAATAATGAATCCAATGCAGCTGAAAAGGAAGAAGCAAAGAAGGAAGCTTTACAGTTGATGGAAAAATACTTGAAGAATTTACATGCCTACAGGTAGGCTTTCGAATTCTTGTGAATTATACTGTAAATATCTTTGGTAACTGTCGTAAATCTATTTCGCATTTTTTTTTTCTTTCTAGGGATGCACACCAGGAATTAACACGAGCTCATAGAAACTATGTTGATAATGCGATTGCGGTTGCAGAGAAAGCCGTAAGTAATCACATTAGGAAACATAAAGGCTGCTGAATCTCTTCTTAAGTTTCCATTGTTTGAATATTTTCACTTTGTTGATTTTCGCGATAATTGCCAACTTTTTAATCGTGTATTTCTATAAATACATAATCATTTGTAGAATTTGTATTACGCTCAAGTTGATTTTACGATCTCTTTACTAATTTGTCACTCCAAGTCAGTGGCAGGGGTGTATTTTTTATAATGAAGTGCTGAGGTAACCATTCTTTAAATTTAGATCGGAAAATCAAAAGGATTACAATCAAATAACAGTACAAGGAAAACTGTTAAGAAAAAGGAGCCAAAAACTGCCTTTGATCTCTTTGCAATCAGCATGGCTAGCAAGTAAGTTATGCTGTCCTAAAACTAAACTTTTAAACTAGCGCTTAATAGTCGTGAAATTTGTTAAAATAAAAGAATGATTGATCACTACAGATGATAGTGAGTAAAGGTTTTCCATGAGTTAAATCTGTAAGAAATTCTTTCAAGACGTAAAAAATAACGGGTGGCTTAATGAGTAGTTAGAAACTGAATACTTTATGAGTAGAGTATTTCTAAAGAAATAGATAAATAGGATATCACATTAGTGTAAAGTGTAAGTGGCACGTGAGACCAGAATTCTGGAGGTTCTGATTCTATTTTATATTCTGTTGTTTGCTTCGACCTATGAATTGTTTCTGCGAGCAAGAACTTTTGTTCTCTGTAGAGATATGAATCATTTGTTCCACTTCAATATTTTTATTTTCTTAAATGGTTTTTAAAGTTTGTTACATTTTTAGATATGCCGATCTGGAGCCGGAAAAACGAGAGAAGAAATTGCGGAAAAAATTTGATAAGCTGAGTGATGGGGAAAAAGAAATTTACAGCAACTTAGCAGCAGCACTTTAGGCACACATTTGTATGTTACTAAGTATATATGTGTACGAGTAAAGTTGCATGTTTTATTTGATTGAATTGAAGGTGCACAAAATTTGTATGCTGTTTCATGGAAGTGGAGCATCAAATTTCATTGTGTTTTTACTACATCGGAATTCAGAAAAAAAAATTCTTAATTTTTTATAGTATAGTGCAATCTAATGAGCTCTTGTTAGTTCTGAACCGTGAGTAGTTTCGTTTCTTTTAAAACATGAAGTTTTGTCTATCCTGCAAGTTAAGTCATGATTTTTTTTTAAATAGTAATCATTTTACATGCCGTGCCGGAACAGAAAACTGCTCTGCGACAAAATCGATTTAAATTGGCGGAACTGTGTAAATCAAGGTTCAAATTTTGTTTCAAATACTATGATTTCTCCTGATGTCTCATGTATTAATTCCTACTGGATTACTGCATGATTAAGAAAGGCGGAGTTTGGTTCCAACTTCTTGTTTTAATTAATTCATGATGAAATATCTCCCCTCTCTTTATATTTTGGTGCAATTCCAGTGTATTGTAACAGTTAACTATTTGTACAGGAATGGTTTTTTGACTGTTTTCAGTTACTAATTTCTAGAAATTTTGATTTGAAATTTCATTTTTAGCATTTTGTGAAAATGTCTAATTTGTTTTATCAGATTACAGTAACTTTCTGTGTCCCTTAAGCCAATTCGCTTTTGTCGGATTTGTTGAGTTTGTTCACTTCGTAAATTGAAATTGTTTCGTAGATTTTGTTATTCGATGAAATACATTATTTCTTGCATTATTTTATCAGTTCTTCGCACTCCTATGATTTTTCAAGAGGAAAAGCGAATTTCTAACTTCCTGCTTTTTGATTATGCATAATAAGTAGTCCTATCGAGATGGCTGTACTCTATATTCGGTGTTCGACATTATTATTTCCAGCTACCGAGTACATCATAATGTACCAGTCAGCCGATAACTGAATCTAAAAGTCTTACTGTTAAAGCTACTATCTCAGGTTTCATAGACTGGTAGTCATTTCTGATGTAGTTACTTTATTTTATCAAGTTTTAAATTTCCTCATCGATGTTTTTGTGATTTGATTATCCCTTAGTATTTTTCCATCCACTGAAAGAGCATGAACGAACTATGGATGTTTTAGACACTGAGCAAAGGTGTTAAAGTAGCTGATATCATTCCATGGTTGTGTATGGTTATGGTTATTCAAGTTCTTTCTAAATGAAGCAACATCGCCTTCTTCCATATAATCTATTCGGTGGAATTCACAATCATGAAATTATTTATCAATTTAATGTATGTAAAATATCTATCCTTTTAAGGCTTAGCAGTAGTAAGTATTGTTATGGGCCAGAATAGATATAAACACCATATCATCACATAACATTTTCCACAGATCTCGAATATTGATATGATGTCTACTTTGAATAGTCATCATTTTATCTGCTCATCAACTAAATCCGAAATTCTATTCTCTGTTTTGAAAATAGTGTGCTTACTTGAAATGCCTTAAGGCGTAAAAATTTCCTATTGGTATACTTGCTGTTTTGTCCGGTTCTAAGCAATATCGCTTCGCTAATGCAGTATAGTAATATTAATAGTAATTTTTTTTTAATACTTTTTGGTATTACAGTTACTTTATTACTCCACATAATATTTTCGTCAGGAGTAATAAAATTGCACTGAGGAAAAAATTTGCAAGAAATTTGTCATTTCTTTAATGTGAAGTTTATTTTTCACTTTAACTCTAGCATATAACTTAGTATCACAGTTGAAATGTGAAATATTGACCAAAAATGCAAAACTTGCTTGTAACTGGAAGAGGGTATGTAAATAATGTTTCTAAATTTGAATGCTTAATTTCAAATATAACAAGGAAATATCGCTGACCATTCCGTATGTGAAATCAGTTTTATCTAATCATCATTTTAATCAAGGACATGAATACATTTGTCGTCACATAATGCGAATTTTAATTATATTCATCTTGATTTCGATGAAACATTTCTATATTGCAATTATAATAGTAGTGATACTTTTCCTACACCTTTATGGGCCAGTTGAAAATACACCAAGCAACTATTAAAAAGAGGAAAAATTACATTATCGTAGAATTGTAATAATCTTTATTCATTATTCGAAATTAGGAAAAACGAAATATTTTTCAATTGCATGCGATTTCATTTTGTTTTCTCAATTTACATTTATCATTTTCGATAAGTCATGATTCATAGACTACTCCACCATCACCGTTATCAATATTAGGAAAATAATAAATGAAATTTGAAAACAATTTATTAGTCTCCTCCATTTCCAATTTTACACTTCTTTTTTGATCATTTTTGGATCAAATAAATTTTCCTTCTGTTTTTTCCTTTCTTTCATTGCTGAGCAATTGCAAAATTACAATTTTAATAAAGATTAAATTCATTTTACGATTTCTTGCGCATTAAAAATTATTGTTCATTCACAACTACGAACAATTCATTAAGAGATGATAGATCATTTCAAAGTACTAAGGAATCATTGAAAATTTTTCCTTCTTGTTATTCCTTATCATTTTCTAGGTAATTGCAAATATTCAAGTAAAAAATAAACAGAGAGCAAAAGCAAAATTAATTAATTTCAAAAAAAAAAAAACGAAAAAAACGAAATGAACACGATGAATGAGATACATTTACTAAAATAGTCTTGGAACAGAAAGTTAGATACGGCCTCATGTGTATAACAACGTTGCAAATGTGTGCTTTATTTATTTCTCATTTATCTTTCTTATTAATTAAAAACTTTTAACTCTATATTTTTCATTTCCATCTTTTGCATCATTTTACCATAAATTTTTTAAAATAGAACCAATTTATCAAACAAAAGCAAGGTAGAAAGTGAAGAGCGAAAGTTATTTCCTTCCATTTTAAATTAACAACACGAAATTCTATTGTTCATATCATTAGTAGAATTTTTTTTTCTTTTTTTTTTTTCAAATCTGTTGATGGTGCAAATTAAACTCTTTCATTCACTTCATCTATATGCAACTAAATGTTTAAATAAAAATAGAAAATAAACAAAAAAGAAGCGGCCGGAGATTCACTGATGATAAAAGCAGATAACTTTAGGAACTAGTTATTCTGCTTGATTTTTCTACCTGTTTCGGAGTGCTTGAATTTAGTACTAACTTTGCCCATAGACGATACAATTTGTCTTTCGTCAGCAAAAATTTAAGGAAAAAATTGAAAATTCTTATTATATTATATTATATTAATGTTATATTATTATAATTGTATTATATTATATTATATTTAAATGGAATATATATATATATATAAGTCCACATACAATTTTCTATTACTTTACCACTGACCGTATTGAGATGAAATGAAAAAGGAATCTGCATTACTTCAGTCGTGATGTAATGGGAAAGTTATATTACATAATTCTTAGTTTTTTTTTTCTTTCAAGTTGATAAAATAGAACTAAAAATTTACATTAACGAAGAAATTGGAAATAAATTTAGAATTGTTAGGTATGTTTGCCAGAATTATTAGAATGCCTAAATGTGCATTATTAATTGATTTGAAAATTGCTATTTCGCTATTTTATAATTATTGTCATAAAGATTTAATAGTTGCTGCTGAATGCGATAGCAAAAAATTTTTATAGAAGTTATAAGTTTTTTTTTTTTTAACTCTTATTTGAATAGCGAATTTGCTGAAGAAATTTTGCTGTGAATCAGCGACAGTTGAAGAATTGCGTATCGTTTTTATTTTAATTTTTTAAATTTCTCATTGACAGCAATTTTTGTTATTAAAAAAAACACTAAATTTTATGAATCACACGTTATACTGATCTTATTCGATATGAATAGCGTGCGAAATTATTACTTAGCATTGGTGATTTTTTGGCAGAAAAAATTGAGTGATAATTTGTAGTGATTAATTATTTAAATTTGCAGTTGTACTGTGAATGCATGTTATACAGTAATTTTTTCATTTTTTTTTTTTTTTTTTTTTTTCAATACTGATTTTAGCAAGTCATGATATTTTTCTTTCGGGATCCTTTTTTTTAAATGTTAATTTTAGGGAATCATGATTTTCTTACTATTATCAAATTGTTATAAGGCTGAGGAAGAACAGAAAAGATTTTTGTGTGGGATGTAATCTACTAATATTTACATTTTTACTGCATTTTTTCCTGCTTTTTTTTAATGAAGCGAATATTTTTGCATTGGTTTCATGGATAATGAATAATTCAACAGTTGTCAACAAATAACTTATTATTGTTTTTACTTTGTTTGTAAAAAATATTTTTAATAAATTTCGAAATTGCTCGGTCATATTCGTTGGATTAAAATTTTTTTTCTTGATAAAGGCAACCTTCATTTAACCCCTCATTTATCCTTAAATTATTCATGTAACTTCCCATTTATCTTCTTCCTTAACTCATATAAACGTTTGCTTTTAGCTGTTAATTGCTCCGAGTTTATTATTATCAGCCTTTCTTTTTTTTTTTTTTTTTTAATCAAAAGTTTTATAATCGGATTTCGAGTAACGGCAATTTCAAATTTATCAGAAATTTCAGAAGTGAAAACGATAAAAGTTGGTATAGTGCAGACAATATTTCCAACAGCTATTAATTGAACATTCGAAGATGCCATTCGTTGTTTAAGATTAAAAATTACAGCCAATTTCCAGTGGCAAAGTACCAATTATATTTCCACCATAACAGTAACATATAATAATGCGATAAGTTTTAGTCACATAAGGTTGAGCTGTGTTAAATGCAAAATTTCAAATTCATTTCTCGCAACTGATTTTTATTATTTCAACCTATTTGTCTTTTCATTACAACATTTATTAATTAGTTTTCACCTGTATTCCTTCGCCGTTTCTATACATTTGTTTTTCCCCTCTTCTAAAATTGTTTCATATTATAAAGATATTTTCATTCTTTTTTTTTTTTTTTTTTCTTTCAAATAGAAATATTTCAACACTTTTTTCGACGAAAATCATAAATTAACTACATGAGTTATTGGTTTTTCTTTTGTTGAATCAAATCTTTCAAATTATTTTAGGATTTAATCATCAATTTATCAATTACTCTTGTAACAGAAATTGAATACTGCAATCACTCATCTGCTAGATGCAATTTTTTTTTTTTTTTTTTACAAATGTATGCTAAATGCAAAATTCTTTTGGTTTGAAATATTGAAAAATATTTATTCGAAATTTTACTGAATTTCACGCAATGAGAAGTGATCGGAACGAGCAGTGATAAAATTAAGTGTCTAAAATTGTTTTTATTTTCAATTTGAATTTTTTTCCTAGCAAAAAAAAAAAAAAATTGAAGGAAATTGTAGTTAGCGATGGACAAAAATTTTTTTCAAATAAGGTATATTACCATTTTTTTTTTTTTTTTTTTCACCAATTTATAATTTGTTCCGTCTTTTTCGGAAACTAGTTTTAAACGTCAAGTGATACACAGTTCTCTGAAAATCTTTCCTTTATTCAGTTTGGATTTGCTTCCAGTGCAAGAAATGAATGAATAAGAGAAATTCCAAAACTTAATTTTTTTTTTTTTTTTTCTTTTTTCAAGTATTACAATTTGCATTCTGATCATTTGTCAATAAGTATTGCCATTTTTCTTTCTTCGTGTTAATATTTTTCGAACGAAAAGAGAAAGAAAAAAAGACAGAAAAAGAAACAATAAAGCGAAAACAAAACAAAATTTGAGGAAATTAAACTGAAAGAAGAGAAAAAAGCGGTATTGTCGCATGACAAGATTTATAACATTTATTGTGTTATTTTCTTGCAAAACAATGTCATTTACAAGTATAATTTTCCAATTTTTTTTTCCTCTGTCTTTCTACTGTCACTTTTAAGATCACTTTGATACGAAAAGTTTAAAAATTAGAAAAGAGGAAAATGGAAATTGACGTAGAAAAATTTATTTTAAATGCTAAGAGAAAATAGGAAAGGAAATATTCACAAATGCTACATATTTAAATAACATATCTCACTATATATTCTTTCTTACTATCTCACTTTCTTCATCTAAAAAATAGAAAAGTAAAAATTAAAAATGCATTTGAAAAAGACCACTTTGAGATTCAGCAGTTGCATTACGACATATACTTACCGTATAGACGCTAACAGTAACATGTTGATAATCCTCCTTCTTTTTCTTTTTTTCCATTTTTCTAAATATTTCTTCTCTCATTTATTTTTACTTCCGCTTTTACTTTTACCTTTATTCAATCTAGGTTATAAAACTTAGTAACTTTTTGGTTACAATTTCACACTCAAAAATTTGAACTAATGTCCTAGCTCTTTCACTTTTTATCAGTTCAAATGATTATTCAGCTCTTTTCATTTCTTTAATCAGTTCAAGTGATTATTCAGCTCTTTCATTTCTTTAATCAGTTCAAGTGATTATTCAGCCCTTTCATTTCTTTAATCAATTCAACTGATTATTTGGCCCTTTCATTTCTTTAATCAGTTCAAATGATTATTTGGCCCTTTCATTTCTTTAATCAGTTCAAATGATTATTTGGCCCTTTCATTTCTTTAATCAGTTCAAATGATTATTTGGCCCTTTCATTTCTTTAATCAGTTCAAATGATTATTTGGCCCTTTCATTTCTTTAATCAGTTCAAATGATTATTTGGCCCTTTCATTTCTTTAATCAGTTCAAATGATTATTTGGCACTTTCATTTCTTTAATCAGTTCAAATGATTATTTAGTTCTTTCATTTTTTATCAGTCCAAATGATTGGTTTAGTTTCTCTTTCTTTTTTAACAATTCACATGATTACTTGCATTTTGTTTTGTAAAAATGAATCATTTCTCTCTTGTTTTGCTTAAATCGAATTCTTTTATTTTCTCATATTGAGATTTGATTTGTAGTTTCGCTTTACTCTTTCTCATAAACATTTCTAAATTATTTTGCATACTCAAAAATTGTTGGCATAGAAAGGATTGATGATAATTTTTTTTGTTTTATCCTTTTCTCTAATTCATCTTGTCATTTCATTGTATTTGATTAATTGCTCGCTAATTAATTCATTTATTTACATGTCTACCAATTTATTTATTTATTTACACATTTCGCAATAATCCAAAACATTCCAAGGTTTAATATAACACCATCAGGATGATCATCTGCTAACAAAAAGTTTTCTTGTATAAAATTGTTATTAATATATTATCATTCTTTCTTCCGATCTAAAATGCTAATTGAAAATTATCTTGCTGGAGATAAATCTGTTGAAGTCCAATAATTTCAAATTTCGACTCAAAAATCCAATTGATAATTTTTAACAATTTAGAACACTTTTTATGCATTAATGCATTTGGTTCTTTCTTTTTCTTTTTCATTTGTTTATTTTTATTTTTATTTTTCCTTTTTTGTAAATTAGAAAAACCAAAATCATTTCTTACAAATTATCCAGTACTATAGTACTATACGATATACGATATATATGTAGTACACAATTAATTTAACTATATTTTGCTTCAGTCCAACAGCTAACAAAACTTCTGTGATAATTTAATTCGAGAAATTTGAAGTTATTTGTGCTATCGATAATGCTTTATAAGTTCATAATACCGTAGGGAAATTTGTTTTTTTTTTTTTTTATTTTTTCCATTACTCTTTTGAAAGTGTTATCGAAATTTCATCAGGAAAATAGGAAAAAAAAAAAATGAACATGACATTGCAAATAAAAGGTTTCCTGACATATTCTGTTACAGATGATACGAAAATGAAATGTGGTGATTAAAATCTTAAATGTACGGTACAAAAAGCACCAATTTTTAAAATTCAGTTTTATTGGAATATAATCAAAGCCAAAAAAAAGGAAATGTTTTGTGAAACAAAATTTAATGAACATATGTTTTTTTCATCATTTGTGTACACATGAAGGAAAAAGAGATTTTTTTTAAAAAATATTTTAGGAATAGCCTTCCTTAACTATCAAGCAATATAAATTTTGTAAAAAAAAAGAGATGAAATATGTGCTTAATTTAATTGAATTTACAAATTTCAAAATTTCACATCTCAAAAAAACAGACGAGTCAAGAACTTCAACTCCAAAAAAAAAAAAAAAAAAAAAGAAGAGAAATATTTTGCTAGAAAAGTGTAACTTATCAAAGTACGTGAAAGCAAGACGACGTGAGATGGCAAATACAGGTAACTAGGCCACGGACAACTCCTTTTTTCTCTTTTAGTCAGTTTCTGTGATACTGCGATATGTCCCAAATTACTAACCTGTTTTACCATCCTTTTTTCCTAATTTTTTTTTTTTCTTTTAATCTATTAACAATGATTAATTATTAGATGAAGCAAATATTTGTCGGAATGTATAAATAATCAAAATAAAATAAAATAATGAATTATCGATTGATTTATAGATAGAATCAAAAATGTGATATAATAATTTTGCACATCAATAACGATAACAAATGGATGCGAAATATATAGGTGCTCAAACTGGTTGATAAAGAAATATTTCGGGGAAGAAATTGGAATGGAGTTATTGAATTTGATGTTTTCCTTATCAATCGATAATGCATTAATTTGGTTAATTGCTACTGATATATTATTGCTGACAAATCAGGTCATAAAAATAAGCACTCATGAACTTATTACGCATATACAATAGGAGTGTAGAGGTCATCTGATGGCCAAACAGTCAATTGCTACTGAATTTTAACGATTCTATTGTTCTTATCACTATTTATTTCCTAATTATCCCTGCTAGTAGTGCTATTACCACTGGAACAGCAACATTTATTGCAACAATTATTGCTACGACAGTCGCAATTGCTACTAATTCACAGCTAATTAATTAGTACTCGTAACCATTTTCGCCATATATATATATATATATGGCGAAAATTTTTATACATATATATATATATATATAATGTATAAAAATCAAAACTGCAATTATTTGCTGCCATAAATCATTATTATTTTTCTAATGGTAGCTGCAGCTCTCGTTGTAGTTCTTATTCTTATTGCTGTAGCAATTCTTCTAATTGTAACAGTAGTGGGTAGTGGCAATGATAATAGCAATAGTAGTTGATACTGTAGGAACAGCTATTGTCGTTGCAAAAAAGAAGTGATTTAACTCGATTCGCTTTCTATTAGTAATAGCCTATTGTTGTCATTGTTACTATTGCTGCAACATTAAATTGCTAAACAATGAAATGATAGTTCTTTTCTTTTTTTCCATCAAATTTTATCATGCATTTCAATATATGACTATTATTACTTTAAACTAATTATTCAAATGCCTCTTACTTCCGCCTCTTCTATTAAGATTAATTACCCTCAAATGAAAGATTTGAAAATTAGGAAAAAAAAAAATCTATCCTTCATATTATTCATCTAGTAACAAGTAACTTACTTTCAAGAATAATTTCTCAACCAGGAAAAAAAAAAAACGATTTATGACAAAGTCATTTTATGATGTTGATTTCCCGAACATGAACTATAAACGAATTTTCTTTGGTAATTCAGACGATAACTTAATTAAAGGAGAGATGGAATGAATCAAAAATTAGTTCAAGGACAAAATGTAAAATTTTTCTTTTTTATTGTTGTTGTTGTTGTTCTAAAAAAAAAAAAAAAAAAAATTAAATTAGTTAAATCTGTACAAAAATACAGATTTCTAATTCTAAAATGATTCCTCTCTTTTTTGAGTTTGTACAAGAAAGAGAAAAAATAATTTTCATTTGCTAAAATATGCACCAAATTTGACATATCACAAAATAAATATCCCCAAATTAATTAACTGATTAATGATAAATGTGACAATAAGTAACGCTTTATCATCTTTCGCCATAAAATATAATCAATAAAAATTAAATGTGCCTCTGTATATATATATAGGAATATATAATGTATAATATAAATATATATATATATATTATATATATATATGTATTATATNTATATATATATATATATATATATATATATATAGGAATATATAATGTATAATATAAATATATATATATATAGGAATATTATACATCTAATTTTTAATTATATATATCATGAAATGTTTGCAGTGCAGTGAAGGAGTTAGGGAAAAATTTTCAAAATTTAATGGGTAAATTTGAAAATTCGGAAATTCCGGTTTAATTGATGCCAAAGTGTTGAACAAAGATCAGTCATTTCCTATTTTGATTTTACCTGAATTAAAGCCAAGCAACTTTTCGCATAAATATAATCCTGTTTTCTTTTAGTTTTCTGTCTTTTTTTTTCCTACTCCTGCAAATCATTTCTGTCATCTGTTGCATTTGCTTTTGGACAAACATTTTCACTGTATTTACTCTTTTACCTAATTACTTATTTTGATCATTTCTTATCATTACTACTACACAGAGGATTTCTTCGTGTAGCAGTGAAATTTGATAAATGTTTTAGAAAAGAGAAAATGAATTTTAAAAAACAGAAACGAAAAATGAAAATGTCACAAATATTGCTGAACAAATAATTTGATTTCTTTCTGTTTTTTTTTTTTTTTGTTATTCTTCAAATAATCGAAAAACAAATCAACTTTTGCTTCTTTTTCTTTCTCATTTTTCAATTAAAGTTTTTCTTCCTGTTATTACTTTTTTCCTTAAATTAAAATTTTTGAGTTGTTAATCATTCCAAAAAATCACATTCCAAGGTCACTTAATTCATTGTTTCCTTTCTCTTTCTCTTTTTTTATTTCCATGTTAATGAGCCGCTGATGACCTTGACTTTTCCGCATTGCTAAATTGTCACAAGAATTATCATCAGAAAATCAACTTTTCCAGCTTTTTACCTTCCCCGACAAATAGATCGCCAAGCATCGATGCTATATCGTTATCACCATCTGAAGAATTTTATCACCGTTCATTTAGTCATTAAAATTAAAAAATTGCCTCGTCACTTCCCTTTATTTTTTTTTTTTTAATTAATCGTTTCATGTTAAAAATTGCTACTATCATCCATTGAATAGGATATTTTAATTTTTTATAATAAAAAGTAATAATAATTTAGAAATACACCGTTTTTATTTTTACTTTTTTCCACTTTTTCTTCCTTGCAAATTTTAAATTGCAAACATTAATGACTGGTCAATTTTAGTACGTTTGTTTTTTGATAATTCTCAACGAGCGATTATCATTACGGCAATTATTTTACTATTTTATTTTATTCTATTATTTTACCATTACGATAATTATTTACTGAAATTTTCCTTGTTCCCTCAGTTGCTTTTAAATATATCGTATAAATGAATGACATGCAATGATTTTGCTGAAAAAAAAAAAAAATTAGCATCATTGATGCTATTCAAATTAAATTCTAGCATTACAATGGAAAGTTAGCATTCATGAAAATTAAATTAGAAAATTACTAATTACTATAGTAGTATATATTCATTATCACATGTTAATTACAGCTTTTCACAACCATTGAATTTAAAAATTTGTATCCGTCTAATTTCTTTCAATGTCCTATATTTCAAAATTTCTTAGCGAAATTGAGGCAGTAAATTTTTACGTTTAAACTTTAATTTCGTTAGTAAAACTATGCCATTTATAAATGTACAAAAAAAAAAACGAACGGACTGAGCAATAATAATTAAGAGATAATAAAACAAAAATTTCATTTTCATTTTCTCTATTTAGTGTTTTATCATTTTTCACTTTTTTCTTTTTTTTTGTGAAAATTTCTTTCTAATCGTACAAAGCGACTTTTTATAAGCAATCATATCAGTGTTATTCCGTTTCCTATATTTTCCTTAAAATATATGCACATGCTGCAAACAGTTCATTTACTTCCTAATTAAGAAATAAAAATGTTAGCTAATAAGTGCGTCCAAATTTAATTAATGAAAATGATAGTTTATGGTGGCATTTACTAAAAGGATGTTTGCCAAGTGTACCGAATATTCGAATAAGCAATTAAATGAGAAAAGCTGAAACAGAGAGAGAGAGAGAGAGAGAGAGAGAGAGGAAAAAATAGAAATTTAATAGTTCCATTATTATATTTAAAAGAGAAAAGATAATTATTTCATCTAAAAATAAAAATTTTTGCATATTTAACACTCATTTGTGTGAGTAAACGAGAATGGCACAAATTTTCGTAATTAGTGCCTACTACCTCCTCCTCCAAAAAAAAAAAAAAATAAATAAATAAATAAATGAGAAAAGAAAGCAAAAAAAAAGTTGGGAAATTAAAAACTAAATTGAAGACAATAATAACAGCAAAAATGGAAATTGAAATCACTGGAAAAAACTTTGCATAGGATAATTTAATTTAATTATTTTATTTTATTTTTTTCGACCATTTAATTTTAATTTCTTAAATGCTGAATTTATTCGAACAATGGAGGATTCTTCAAATTTCATACTTAATTTTTTAAGTTTTTTTTTTTGTTCATTGTCAAACAGTTTAATCAGTCATTTATCTATTTTTTTAAAACTCAAATTGAGAGCGAAAGAGTAATGTTTTAGATAATTAAAAAAAAAAACCACTCTTCAGTTGTTACTGGCATATTACAAAAAAAAAAAAAAAAAAAGAAAGAAGAAAAATTACTTAGGTTAATTCCATCTCAGAAGATTTTCCTTTCATTCAGTACATGAGGAGAGATTCTTTTCGTACTTGAAAATTGAATTCAATCTTTCATTTGCTTTTATTTTTTTTTTTCTATCTTTTTTTGGTTCGAGAATATTTTTAAAGAAAAATTCGAAAAAACAGTTGGCAGAATGGCGGAACGAATTATCGTACCGGTGGATCCATTATCACATAAGCCGATTGAGTTATGGCGTAAGTATTTGAAACAGGGACGTGTTTCGGAATCTATTAAACCGCTTCGGTAAGTCAATTTCACGTTTCATCACGTAATCGATTTTGTTTTTTTTTCCTGCACGCCAATCAATTTTATAAATTTTTTCAACTATCATTTCTCATCTTTCGCTCTCATCAAATCACAAAACCTGTTAAAATATTCAAAACGAAGCGAAATTATTGCTTCGAATAGAGGAAAAATAAAAAGTAAAAAAGAAGCTCAAAAAGATTGTGATAACATTTTCAGGCTTGATACACCAATCTATGAAAATAAAGTTCGATTTGTGTGCATTTCGGATACTCATGAAAAGATGGAAGAGCTATTACCGGTTATTCCGGACGGTGATGTACTCGTCCATGCCGGTGATTTCACAAATTATGGCGATATTGGTGAAGTGATTAAGTTTAATGCTCAAATTGGTAAATTTTGCTTATCACTTTGATTTCTCCTAAATTCAACTCAATCACTTTAGCATATCAGCGATCATTTGCAATGATCTAGCTTGTTATCATTATTTTAAGCATAATTTATAGTTGTTAAGCAAGTTTCTTTCCCTCATCAACATCTGGCTTCTTATCGTTAAGAGAAGGGGAAGAAAAAAAAAACCATCATCCATATTGTTTGTTGCTAATTTCAGGTAGCTTACCACATAAGTATAAATTAGTGGTAGCAGGAAATCATGAAATTGGCTTTGAGGATGGTGAAGAATTGAACGAAAAACAACTTGCTGGTTTAAATATGCTCGGCATAAATAAACCATATGAATTGCTCACAAACTGCACATATTTATGTGATCAACAAATTGAGGTATTTAATTTTGCTTTAACATTTCAAATGTTCTTTATAATTACTAATGTAACTGTCATCTCTACGTTATTGCTGCTAAGCAATTAATACACTTTCCGATTAATTAACAATCCGCATTAATTACGGTATCAGAAAAGGGCAGCAAATTTTGGGGAATTATTTTCCGAAAATTTCATTCATCACTTTTTATGAACGAGGAAGGAAGAAAAAAAGAAAACATTATGATCTTTTATTGTAAGAAGAAAAAGTAAAAATTAAATTAAAAAGAAGGAAAACTATCCAGTATTAATGTTTTTACATCTTCTCGTACCTTTTTTTTTTGGAAAATAACTAATCAATTAATTAATCCAAAATGGACAGTTTGATTTTTGAATATCCTATTCTTCCTGCAAAAAAGATTTCGAACTTTTGTTCCCCTACCACTTCATGTCGCTTCTAATATTCGTTACTAATTCCATCACTGATAATAAATTTGCGAAAAGAATTTCAATCAAAAAGAAATTTTTCAATTATTATTATTTAACAAAGAAATGTATTTTTTTTTTTTTTTAGATTTATGGCTTAAAAATTTACGGTGCACCGTGGCATCCAATGCCTGGTTATTCATTTTATCGTTCAAGAGGTTATTCACTAATGGAAAAATGGCAAATTATTCCATCTAAACTTGATGTACTCATTACACATACACCACCACTTGGTACTAAATTATTTCTCAAAATATTAACAGATTATTTGTATGAAAAAAGAAAAAGGAAACTAAAACAGATTCCTTTTCCTCACATCTTAAAATTTTTGAAATTTAAATGAATTTCTTTTTAATTTGACTTCTTCGATTGAGACTCTAACAATAATATAAATGTTTGAAATAGAAGTACTTCAGTACCTGTTCCATATTTTGCTGCTCAAGGAAAATTATTTTCAGGGCATGGTGATTTTAACAGTTGGAATAAGTGTGATGGAGTGCTGGCTGGCTGTGCAGACTTATTAAATACGGTGGAAAAACGAGTGAAACCAAAGTTTCATATTTTTGGACATATCCATCAGTTACATGGTGCAACAACAAATGGCTACACAACTTTCATTAATGCATCAATTTGTGATCATAAATTAAGGGTGGAATATGACCCTATCATTTTCGATATTTCCATACCAGATGGTTATAGCAAGAATTAATTTCTTGCACTGCAATGTAACTATAGAAACTTGGTAGGAATACAGCTTCCAGTATGAACTGGACAGGATATGAATTTTACTTTAGACTTTATAAAACAGTTCCTACATGCTTGTTTCAACTAATCAGGCATGTAAAACTTTATTGAAAAAAAAAAAGCATTAAGTAGCACGGGCAGCAGCAGCAACATTATATTCCATTAAAAAGCTATAAAAATTGTCAATCGAAAATAAATGAGAATCAAAAATCATTTGGAAAAAGTACAGTCAAACACCCTGGTGATGTAAAGTAATGTTTTTAGAAATACATTTTCTGTTTCTGGAATATTTACAAAATATTGCTTTATTGTGTCCGAATATTTTTATTTTTCAATAGTAATAAAAGTTTCTAAATACAATAAATCAAAAAGAAAAAAATTTGCTGAATGTTTAATCTGAAAAAGAAGAGAAAAACTGATTTCAAAGCATAAAGTACTGTTACGGGGTGTCAACTGTTAACCAAATAAAATAGCTTTGAAAAAAAAACTGTGATTCATTTGAGGTGACTACCATTCACCATGCCTCACTGTTACTTAAATCAACGAAGTAACATTAACTAGGTAAGATCAACCAGTTAACTATTTCCTGCATAAATTAATGAAAGACTAGCCTATAAACGAAGAAATTTTAAATTTAGGCAGCTAAAAAAACACAGTTTTGATGCATACTTTCACTGTGAAATGCAGCATATGAAACAGCAATCAAATTTCCAAAATCAGGAAATTATATCACATACGAATTCCTAAAAATAAGTCGCCAGATCAGCACACACAATTTCATCTGCTATATTAGAATTCGAAAAAGTGAAACAGTAGCACAAAAATTACAAGACATGCGCCGCCCAGTACTTAAAAAAAAAATTTCAATCAGTGAAAATAAATAAAACAATTGAAAGAAAATCACACATAAGGAATGCAATTTCTACAGCTACTAAAGTGAGTTATACTAACTTTTGACAGGATGCTTGAGCATAATATCGCCTGTATTTGTCACCAATATTCATCAGATAATAGGTACCAGGAAATAAACTGAACTCACCGGCCAATTCACTTTTCGCACCTTCCGGACTGTATGGAGCTGGAATAAACCACCAAATTTCATGCCAAATAGTTTTAGAAATAACTATTCAATAACGATGGTGTGGTAGTAAATTTTACACATATTTCGGTTCACAAAGTTTACCTTGAAGACCAATCTAGATTTAAAACGACCTATTTATATGAGTACTGGCTTAAAAAAAAAATCGTCCCCATCATTGAATACTGTACGAAATATTAATCGCAAATGTACCTGTACTTGCCAAAAGTTTTTCCCTAAGAGCCAAAATTTCATGATAACGTTCCGGGTTCACGCATAAGCGCTGCTCCAGCAGTGCCACCGCTTCATCAGAGCTTCGTTTTATTTGTAAATACTGATCTTTAGCATCTGGAAAATACGAAGCGAGAATATATACTAGCTCACTTGTCAATTCCACATTCTTAAACACTAAATACTTTATTGAGTATCATCCCAACTCTCGATGGACAGAAAGAAAAGTACCAGTCTTGAACATATGCTGCAAAGCAACGGATGAAAAATGCAACTCAGCACTTCAAAATTTTGTCTTTCATTGAATAATCAATCCCCAACAGCACAAAAGATCAAACTAGAAAAGCTTAAAGTTCAGAGCAAGAGTAAAAAAAAAATAAAATCCCATCCTAACAAACTGGACTTGAAACCGAGAACAAAGTAAATGACTTGAAACTGTAATCGAATTTAGGGAAGAGAAATTAAAAAAAAAAAGATCTTAAGTGCAAAGAAAAGCAAAAACTACTGATACCTGACGCAAAGTCACCAACCCTTATCTAGCATCAATATTCGGGCTGAAAACATGGCTGAAGTTGCTCCACTACCATAGGAGAAAAATAAAAGTCGCTGAGCACCTAAAGCATCTGCATCTGACGAACTGAAAAAGGGCAAATTAAATTTTAAAAAAACCGTCATTTACCAACGATCGGTTTAAAGAATATAGCGAACACTGCAAAAACTGCCATCATAATACGATCTTTCGAGAACGCAATATCGATACAATTACATATCGAAGTGATGACAAGAGAAATTTTTTCGTCATGTCTATTCACCACCTGGATGCTACTGATCTGAACTACCTGACAGCAAATAGGTAGAATCATGCTGATTTACTTGAAGCTACCAAATATAAGTTTTACCATGCTTTGTTAAATCAACCACTACCAAACGATAAGATCATAAGACCAGGCTTTGTTTGTACTATCGTTTAACAAAATAAAGAATAAACAAAAAATCAGTACTGAAAGGTAGTATATGCAATTAACAATAAGATGCCCCGTTAAAAGACACACAAAATACCCACGAGAAAACTTGTATAAAGCAAAGACTACTGAAAACGTGATTGAATGCAGAAAAACTTCCTAATTTAGTAGTTGTGTATTAAAGTGCAGTGATTGTTGTGACTTTTTTTTTTTTCAAAATCATCAGTTATGGTTCATATGTTGAGCAATCAGCTTTTTGGATTAGTTGTGGATAATAATTTGAGACTCTAAATTTAGTTCCCTAATCTATCAATACAAAAGTAACTTATGACACTCAACTACTTACTAAAGTGATCAAGTAAAGTGTCATGAAATTTACCGATGAAAAAATGAAATCAACTGCAAGTACAATGAAGCCGTATATGTATTGCCAACGCGACGATTAAATAGCAAAAATGGTTCAGTTTTTTCGGCCCACAATTTCGCGCTTATACTTGTTGACATAGTAGCAAAATCACGACTCATATAATTCAATTCACGCGGTTCAAGTAAAAAGCTGAAATACAGTATTACTGATAAGTACGAGGTTTCTCATAAGCTTTATCATGACAGCTCGAAGTCTTTCATGAAACAGCAGGGCAAAAATTCGAAAACTTGTCATATCGTAAATTTTTTCATTTTTCCTTAAAAATAATTCCTCAGCTGAAAATTCTAATTACTACGACAGCCTTCTATGACTATATTTAAGTGGTTTTGCACCAAGCCTCATAACTGCACATAATATTCACATCTAAATTCCCAAACAAAAATCTACTCTGTAGCTTTGGCTCGTTCGATATCTACCAAATGTTTGCTTAATCCACGCTGGAAATCAATAAATGCCAACACACCAAGGGCCTTTTGAACAAGACGAGTGAACGGACAGTGAAAAAAAATCGCATTAAAATCCGAAATATTCACTACTAAAATCAAAAACTACCATTAATGAGGAAGTTGAAATTTTTACTTTGAAACTGTAACGCAAATTTATCTGAAATATAAAAAAGTGTGTATCATGAATTCGTTTTCCAAAAGGAAGGATTTCAACCTCATGTACCCAATATCAGAAATTAAAAACCTTCGTCCTTCAGTTTTACGGCCTTTTGACAGTACAACTTGTAAGTCTCGTCCACCGCAGTGAGATAAGCCTGCAAGCTGGCTTGCCCCTCAACAATAGGATATTCTGTAGGTGTAGGTTGATTTGGTTTATAAAAATCGTAAACATCAACCATATACATTGCTCGAAGGCCTCTTTCAAACGACAGTACTGCATTGGGACCAATTAAGGCCGCAAAAGCTCCAGCTCCTTAAAATAAAACAAGCTTGAATAAATGAATAAGACGTCTAAGTGGAAAACAAATGAAAATGCAGAAGTATTTTTTATCTCTATGTAAACGAAGTGTTTTTCCTACTTTAAGAACGTTTATTAATAGATCATCTCCAACATTGAAAACTAGATCTCAATATTCCAAACTGAAAACCCTGAAGCAATTTTAAACAGACTATAGATTACAAAACATACCCCCTGTACATCGTGCAGGTCCAGCACCATAAACCGCTATATCCGCCATAACAGCAACTGCATATCGTTCTGAAATTAAACAAAATGGCTTTTATTCAAGAATAATATGTATAAATTGGGAATGAAAAATAGTCCAGAACGAAACTATTTATGCGTGAAAATGAAAGTGCAATTTTTATCCAGCACTTACTTTCTAATTCCCAATTAGCATATGTCCAATCAATGGCATGAAATAAAGCTTGAGTACCACCGTAACAGGCATTTTTCACGTCGACTCCTTCAATATCACAATTACCCTCGAACAATCTCATCAACGATGTCTTGACACTTTTACTCTTATCAATCAGTGTTTCTGTTCCGACACAAAGAAAACCAACATCCTTGGTGGAAAGCTGCAAGAAGCAATCTGTAGGCTTTACTATTCATTTCTTAACACCAATATCATTTTTTAAATGCACTGTAATGTCATGCCAAAAGTGCACTCCACAATATCAGTTCACACATCGATGTCATTTTGACATAAATTACATTAGAAAGACATGTAGTTCAATGTCTGATAAGAAAACTCAATTGCTTCCGTCCGATTCTTATCAGTTTATTTTGATATGAAGAAAAATGCGATCTGCACAGAGTTTTCTAGCATCGACTAGTAGATGCCTATCCGATAACAGAATATTTCTAATGGTTCTTGTTTCTTAGCACACGCCAATGTATTGTTTTCGTAGGGCATTACAGAAGTTCAGAATATGGCCACCTTTGTTTTAAAGTTTCTTCACAATAATCCCAGAAAAAGAGAAAGAAAAAACACGTACGCCATAATTCTTTAACAATTTTGATACAACTGTTAAGCAAATCGACGTAATATCTTCATGATCGGCGCAAAAACTCATTTCATCTTGTCCAAGTCCAACAGTATATTTGCCTTTTTCAACTTTGTCAAACTAAAATACGGTAGAATCTATTTACTACATATAGTTTATAATTGCAAAATCTCCCAAGTCATTACTAAAGATGAACATAAGATAGAAAAAGAGGTAAGCTTGAAAAGAAATATGAAAGTGTAAAAGTAAGTAAGGAAAGGAATTAAAAAAAGATAAAGAGGCGCGAAGAAAAAAATTAAAAGAAAAAAGAATTATTAAAAATCAATAGTAAACATAAATTTATGTACCCAATAAAAAGTTACACTACCATTTCAAGATCTTTCTGATTTACATATAGTTTTGGTATATACAGTTCTATGCCACGTATACCAACTTGATCCGCTAACCATACCTGTCTTACTGGTGTCATCCTGAAATGACTAAACGAAAAAAAAGAAAAAAAAGCCAAAGAACTATGCAAATATTACTGAATGTAAAAATAAAAGGAAAAAAATGAAGCCGAAAGATGAAATAGAAAGGTAAGCTTTTTCCCAAAAGTAATTATGCTGCAAAAAACAAATATTTTTCTTCACTGATGTTAATAATATAATAATAAAACTAATTATAGATGCAATAATATGATGGGAATTTTTTACGATATATGCTAGCATCAAATAATAAGCAAGCATGTTTGTGTGACAAGAGAAAGTTAGAAGCAAATAGAAACATATAATTATATTAATGGTTGATATAAGCAGGAAAAAAAAGATTAACGAGTTATTTTTGAGAAAAAACAAAAGCAAAAACAAGAAGGTTAAATTATCCTCTATCAANTTTCCCATTCTTTTTTTTTTTTTTTCTCTCTTTTTTTCCTAAATATAAAAATTTACAAAGCTTAACAGAAGCAAATGAACATTATGAATGAATAAATAAATCACATTGCTAATTAATCCCAAACCTCTCTCAGTCCTATGCAAATGTTAGATAGCGAAAAGTTGCAAAGAAAACGAAGCTACCGAACTAGTTCCCACTCATTAATTAGCAAGAAAGCCTAATTTAGCTTACCGCAATCTTTATCGTCAAATCTTATTACAACAACCAATTCTCCTAAGAACATAACAATAATTTGTTGAACAGCCTAATAAGTCGACAACATCAATCACTGCTACAGTAGCAATCCTTTGTTATTTCACTTTTTTTATCAATCTTTACAGCAACACTCTTTTCATATTTTCACCAATCTCTGCCGTCTCTTCGTTGATCTACCTTCACCTCATAAGACATTACATCATGTGTCATCTTTTTCTCATCATTTCCTCACTATTTCAATTTTCTTGCTTACATTCTTTACTCTAATATTTCACATATCCTGGCAATCTCTTCTCTTTCTCAAACTACAACGCTATTTTCATATGTGTGAAATATTTTTAATTTTTGGAATAAAGTTTGGGATTTGTATAAATTAATAGAACTTCTCCACCTAAATTGAGCTACTGTTCGGCAAAATTATGAATAAAGCAAAATTTCGATTTCGATTCAGAATTTTATTTCCAATCTTTCAATTCAAAGAAAAAACTATAATCAACATTTCGCATAGCAAAATATACACATTTAAAGGAATTTTAAACAATGTTGAATGCTTTTAATGAGATTTTTTGTTGAAAACAGAAAGGTAACAAGTAAGCTTTAAAAAGTTTCATAAAATTTCATATGCTAAAATATTTTTTACACATTAAGAAGTCAGTGTTTCCTGAACTTTCACATTTCATTCTCATCATTTAGTGAGTCGTTAGCATTCATTAAGCAGAAAAATGGCCATGGAGTAATGAAGATTTAAGTTTAGTTTAATAATTTAATTTTAATTTAATAACAGTTTAGTGAGATTAGGATTAAAATCTGCGAATATTTTGAGTTATCTTAAGCTGTTCGGTAGAATATCTGTCTAATTATCATTGTTTTATGATGAGAATGCAAACAATTCACGTTGTATAAAATGTTTTAATTTAATCGCTTAATTAAAATTAATTTTCCGGCAANATAAAATGTTTTAATTTAATCGCTTAATTAAAATTAATTTTCCGGATTTTTTCCATCTTTATCTTTGCTGTATATTCTTTGAGAATGATAAAAATAACTGAAGCTTTTAAAATACTTTCACTACTGCTGTAAATTATTTAAAATAGGAAAGGTATTTAGATGAAATGTTATTTTATTTCAGGTTTAGTTTTTGTACGGTTGCACTGATTTTAACTTAGCGTAAAAAGGAAGAGGAAAAAAGAAGGAACAAAATGACTTCAATATATCGACATGGTATTATTTTAAATTAACGAATTAATAAAATTTAATTATAGAAATTGCAAAGCTCCCGCATTTTAGCGCTTTTTTTCCTCCCATCTCCTCCTTTCTATCATTTAATTGCTTTAATTAATTAATGCCTAAAACTTGCACTAATTATTTTAATTAAGCTATTGTGGTATTCCTTATCCTAGCTTTTAGTACTACTAAAATTGATAGTACTAGTTTGGATATCGCACTTGCATTTGCACGATATGCAAGAGCAGTATTTACATTTGAGGAGGTTAGCTTTCTCTTCATTTCTTTCTTTTTTTTTTTTAAAAAAATAATTCTGGAATTTTTTTTTTTTTTTTGCTATTAAATCAAGTAATTACCAATGAAATTTATTTTTTAATACCAAGTAAATTGCAAGAACAATATGTAATAATAGTTGGAAAATGAAAAATTATTAAGCAAAAGTTGCATAGTTTCTTAAATTTGCACTATAAAATAAAATAAAAGAAAATCTAATTATAGGAATTTTTTCTTTTAGCTTCTTTTTTGGTAAAATTTAGATTGCCGAAGTGTTGGTTATTATTAATAAACCATTGGATAATATTGCTAATGCATTACGACTTTCACCGCTTGTAATGTCTGTAGCGCACAAATTTACGCAAAAATTTTCCAAAACATTAATGTATTCCTTTTTTTTTTTTTTTGTTTCAATTTTTAATTCATTAATTTCATTAATTTCAATCGGTAATTTGAAGGCATTTTGATCAAGAACTGCTGCTAAGTAAAGTATGTGATAATTATGGTGATATTAGATTAATGATAAAACAAAAACTACCTAGGTGATTGTAATTTTCTATTTTTTATTTGCTTTTTTTTTTGATTAGAGAAAAGAAAAGGTTTCATTTTTTTTCTTTTTTTAATTTCATGTATAATTGTTTCATCGTGAAATTTGTACGTATTTTAGTTGTTGAAAATTCAGTTTCACGTTTAAAATTTGATATTTTAATTTTCATATTTGAAATTTGTAAAATGGAATTCTTTTCTTTTTCCTCTTTTTTTTTTTAAAATATAACGATCTAAAATGCCAAATTTTTTATTAATAAAAGTTTGAAAATGAATTTTAGCTAGCATTTCTTTTTGCAATTTGATTTCAGAAAGATGGCATTTGAACTTATCATATTCGGTTATCTCATTCCATTAGTAGTAATCATTCTGGTAACAATTATTACATGTTGGTATATTCGTGATGAAATTCGTAATCTTTATCCAATGCTTGTACCGGTTTGTTAATAAATTTTTATAGAGTAAAATGAAAAAAAAAAAAAAATTGAAAAATTATTTATTATTTCAATGAAATTAATGACACATGTAATTATTTGGTAGATTTATAAATTTTCAATAAATAGAAAAAAAAAAAGGAGAAATTTGTGTAAATAGAAGTGATACCTAATTATTTTAAAGAAGCAAAATTTGTTATGTAGAATATATGCTTTTCTACTTATCGTGTATTTTTTTTTTTCAGAATAGAAAAACTGGATTTAATTTAAATTAAGGGAAAATATTTCAGTTTCCAATTGCAAAAAAAGCATGTGATGAATATCTTGCACGAATGGATAAAGAACTTATTAAAAAATTAACCAAAAAAGCGGAGGAAATGGATAAAGATGTTACAACAGTTGGAAATCAAACAACTAGTAATGCCGAGTGATATTATTCTTATCATTATGATACAGTTGAAAGTGATCTTTGCAGTTATCTTGGAGATTTTCCACTTTAATCACATATATCATCTGATCTTACTTTATCAGCAATGATATTAAGTACTTTTGATATCCAGACACATTTCATTACCTTGATATCTGATAAAATTCATCATTTAATGAATCATCATTAGCGATTCAGATTTTAATTCTGTAATTCTAATTAGCATAAGTAGCATATAATCTTGCCGAATAAAACAAGTGCTTCATCATCTCCAAGTGTTTTATTCCAATTTCTGATTTAAGCGTAATTAAATCGATGTTAATGAAATCTGAAAACTTTGCATTAATTAAATTTTTTGACCAATCATTGGATTCAACTAGGAATTGTTCCGGTATCCCAATGTAAAAGCACCGGAATGGCAATTTCCGACTTGTCTTTTTTCTTGTATTTTGAAGCACGAAATGAATGCTGCATCATACGATTTCGAACATTTCGTAATGATATATTCCATTTGATCAATCGATTCTGCTCTATACTTCTAAATCATTTACTCGACTAAATTCAAATTTTACAATAGATTCTCTTTCTAACAGAAGATGAGATATCAGTTCTCGGTTTGAAAAATATCCTTTTAAAAAATCCTGAAAAACTAATAATTTCAAAAATAAGAACGAGAAACAATTGCGAAATATGCAGTTTCTGAAGATTTTAAAAAATTTTTTATAATTTGCACCTGGAATAAGGCAATTTGACGTTGTGAATAACATTGCAAGAACTAATCAAAAATCAGGTAATTTAGTAATTTGAATAAAATGCTAATTATCTGGCAAATTATCATCCTATTGTCATGTCAATTGCGTAAAAAAATATTTCAAGTAAATAATTCTAGAGGAGATCATTTATGCAGTTAATACTATTGCTTCTGAAAATCTTTCATCAGATATTACTATAAAACATTTTCTTTTATGTTATACTGCAAAAGATAATCATTGTTTGATAATGAACTTTGAGTTGAATTTAAAAAACCAAAAGTAAACCAATCGCTAATATTAAATTGAAAAGATGGGGGTAAGAATTTTAGCTAACTGAGTAATGAATAAAAAGAGAATTAAATTCGAAATTTAAATTGAAGAAGCAAAGCGGAAATGCAGTCGTTTGTGCCAAAAAAAAAAAAAAAAAAAAAAAAAAAAAAAAAAAAAAAAAAAAAAAAAAAAAAAAAAAAAAAAAAAAAAAAAAAAAAAAAAAAAAAAAAAAAAAAAAAAAAAAAAAAAAAAAAAAAAAAAAAAAAAAAAAAAAAAAAAAAAAAAAAAAAAAAAAAAAAAAAAAAAAAAAAAAAAAAAAAAAAAAAAAAAAAAAAAAAAAAAAAAAAAAAAAAAAAAAAAAAAAAAAAAAAAAAAAAAAAAAAAAAAAAAAAAAAAAAAAAAAAAAAAAAAAAAAAAAACTTCATAAAATCAAAATTGGATTAATCGAAATTAAAAGGTGGAAGTTGAAACTGAGGAATGGAAATGTGAATTTATTTATTCATTCATGAATGATAATTTTGCAGAAAACTAAATTGGACAAAATGTTTTAGAAGGATTAAAATTTGACCCTTGCATGAAACTTTCAAACATTTCAGCAAAACTTTCGATCTGATAATGTTAAAACAATCAAAAAACAATCCTTTAAACAATCAATCAAAACCATTATTGGACCTTCCCGAGAGTTCTTAGTATAGAATATTTTGAGCCGAGAGTTCTTAGTATAGAATATTTTGAGCCGAGAGTTCTTAGTATAGAATATATATATGTTTTTAATCAAATTTTATATTCATATACTAATTTAATTACTTTCCTTATCAGACTATTTGTTCCTTTCTAACCGATTTCGAAGTAAATTATTATTCTTCTTATTTTATAATAATATTATCATTACATAAAATCATTTTATCATTTATATACAATATCTTTTTCTTTTTTAAAAATGAAAGAAGAAATCAAACATGCTTTGTACATGCAAAAAATTCCACCAAATTATTATATTCGTGCAAATGTAACTGACTAAGAATTTTTTGTAATTTTAAGAAAATTTTGAAAAAGCAAAATAAAAGTAATCAAAATTCGCTAAAAACTAATAATATAAAACAAACGAATTACCAATTATAAAGCATAGTGTATATAATTCATTGAATTTTGCTGAATTTCAGTATTTACTGTTGAATTTTCACAAATTCAATCAAAAACGATGTAGCATTCTTTACGAAAAATTTCAATTTTGATGCAAATTTGAAATTCCTGGATGAGTTTGTGAATTGACTGCCTTTGCAATTTCTTGATTTTACAGAATATTTATAATTTCCCTTTGATCTTCTTTCCGAAGTTTGCCTGTTTATCCAAATTAAAATTAAGAAAAGAAATGAAAATTATTCTTAAATTTTAAAACAATGTTTTCTTCTTTCTGAGATTTACTGATTATGAAGCTGGGTACTTTGCAATTCACATGCTTTACAAAAATAAAATTATTATTTTTTTGCTCTCTATCATTCTCCTCCTAACTTTATTTTAATAAAGTATTGAAAAGGTTGTTTCCCTCAAGAAATTTACATATTTTATTAAGTAAATTTGATTACTGTAAATGCTAACTACCTAAATCACAAAAAAAAAAAATTTTCACTAATTAAAAATATTTTTTTCCGAAACAGGATTTTTTTCTAGCTATTATTTTGTTGCCCCCTAAATTTTCTAGTTAGAAATCATTTTTGAAATGCTCTCTTTCTTTTTTTAATTCCACTATCGAACGCATTCTTCGAAGCCGAATTTGTGTCAGTTATTTTTGGATTGACGAAAAATTTACGTCGGATGAAAATTTTGAAGGAAGAAATTTCTGGATCTTATGGAAAGAAATAGATAATAAAATGATTAAAATAACAGAAGCAATGATAAAAAGTTGGAAATTTAAAAAATTTAATTTGAAAAAGATGCGAAAAAAGAAATTCTGTACCATATGTGAAGGTAACATTGTAATTCACTGTATTCTTTATAATAAAATCATTATCACACAAATCATCACTGATTATCACTATTTTATTTAACTGTTGTTAAATTTTAATTTCGATATCATGTCAGCAGCACTGCATTTATCTGTATTATCATTTTATCCATGATGCGCACAGTTTGACATGATAAAGTGCAAAATTATCTTGTTAGGAATTTGAACTTGTAATCTTAATGAAATACTTTTATTACAGCCATATCAGGTAAAAGAGATAATTTGAAGTGATTTTAGGTGAAGTGTGTAAAAATATTTCTTCCACTTTGCAAATTAACCAATGAGAAGTGTTGTTGAAAAATTTCATCGATCAAGCTCATTCCATCCGGCAAATAAATGATAAAATAACTTTTAAATAAGTTCCCAAAATATTTTAAATTCCTAAACCGTTTTTTTTTTGTACTAGAAAACAGGAATTGCGAATAAAGGTACAATGTGATGCATTTAATTCAAAATATTTATGATTTTTTTTTTGTTTTAAATTAAAACTTCCAGAAATATGATGCAGTCAGAAACTTAATAAACCAATTTCAAAATGTTAAATTGCATAAGACTTTTTTTTTTCTGCTGTAGTCAGTCAGATTTCATTAGAGAAAATAAAAAAGAATTTAAAAGATAGAATGAAATAAGTTCAGTGTAATCAATGCCAGTTGTATAATGAATTTTATTCATTCAAATTTGTAAGTTTTAGAATTGAGAATAATTTTCACGTTCCATTAATTAATGACTTCTCATTTCATCCATTTTGTGCTAAATGATTCTCTACATTTTAAAATTTATTTCTTTTCAATCACTTTTTTCGTTTTACCAATTTATTTTTTTTATTAAAAATTTCACGGAGAACTTTTAATTATGCTTCCATGTTTCATTCTAAATTAATATTAATTCTTTTCAGGCTTATTTCATCTTGCTGTCTATTTAATTATTTGTTTTTAGTTTCATTTCATTCTTGCATTTCTTTCATACCATTTGGAATTTATATGCAATTATCTAATTTGCCCACTTCATTATTTAATTTTTCTTAAATTTCATTCTTTTTTTTTTTAAACAAATTTTGCTTACTAATTAATATGCTTGCATTTGATTGAGTAATCTTGTAATTAATAAACTTTAAACAATTTCCACTTTCTCTTAGTTTCATTAATTTTCCACAAATTTTGCACAATTATTAACCAACCTATGCTTTGTGTTGAGTAAAAATCATTTAAAATAAAAAGAAAAAAAATAGTGTTATGTAAAATTATTTTTACTCAAATATTAAAATAGTTTAGCACTGAGAAAGGGACGTAAAAAGAAATGTAAGCACAGCATACCTTATTGTCCTATGCTTCAATAATTTTAACCAAATTTCTCTCCCTTTTTTTTTTACTTTTTTTTTTTTTTTTTTTTTTTTTAGAATAGCTTAAGGCCAAGGCCACCATTATAGCCATCTAACACTTTTCTATTTGCAATACTTACTCGTTTTATCCAATATATTTATATCAAGAATTTATTTATATTAAAAAAGAAAAAAAAAAAGTAGAATGGAAAAATATGTAGGTTAAATTTATGTTTCATTCACTATTATTAATTATGTTTTGCTTAATTTTCTAGAATTTGTTTAATTTTATCAATTCGTTTGTTTGTTTTTTTTTTTTTTTTGTTACTATTTGTTTGATATATTAAAAGCTTTTCATCATGATTGTTAACAAGTTCGAAATTAACTCTATTGAATCTTAATTTAATTGGTAATTTTGTCCATTTAGGAAGAATGGGATATTTGTCAAATTTTGCTTCATATCTCAAATTACTGCATGATTAATTATCAGTTACATCATGAATTGTTAAATTTTCGGTCATTCTTTTCTTTTAATTTAAAATTCAAATTTTTCTCATTAAACAAAATTCGATGCTAAACGAAAAATGAATTGCTAAATGTTGTAAGTATGCAAAAGTTTGGCTAATTTGCTGAAAAATTTACACAGATACTTTAAACAACTCTTTCATCTTCTTTACCTTTTTATTTTTTAAATTTTCACTAAAAAAAAAAAACATTTCTTTTTATCAAAGATATTTTTGTAATGAACAATTTCCTTTCTATTTTCGATTATTTAAAACAAAAAAAAGACACTTCTCTTTGTTTAAATCCATTCTTTGTTAGTTAAAATTGCTAATTAGCATTATTCTTTCACAATGAGTACCTATGCCAGGAAGAAGGAAAGAAAGTGGACAAGAGAGAGAGAGAGGGAGAGAGAGAGAGAGGGAGAGGGAGAGAGAAGGAAGCAGCATGGCAAGTTTGTGGCAAAATTCCTGAAATTTACAAATAATAAAAGACAAATTTAAAATTTCAATTTATGTCAGCTTGAATAGGTCAAATTTGTGTATGTTTGGCTAATAAGCCTTAACGAATTCAAATTATTCGATATCGAATGATACTTATATGGTTTTGCCATATATGTAGCAAAACATATAAAAGACTTTCTCTTATTCATAATTATCTTTTTCTTACTAATAATTATAAATTTTCAATTTTCAAAGCACTGTAAAATGACAGAACGTATGAATTTTTGACAGGAATTAAAATTATTTAATTTTTTATTACTATTTTTTTGTTAATTTATTATTTCAATTTTGCTGCAAAAACAATCCTTCACTTAGAAAGCTTATTAGCACTTCTGCTGATGATATTTTTAGCATAAATTTTGTGCTATTTTTTTCAATTTATCACTGCTTGTGTTAATTTTAAAAATTTCATAGAACAAAACAAAAGAGGTGCTGATAATTATTTCGTGCAAAATACATAATTTATTAATTGCCTAGCCTTAATTATACGCATACATATGTATATCTGTTGTGATTGGTAATTCTAAAAGCAAAACCATACTATTATGAAAGAATTAGTTCTCATTTGGCAGTAGTAACATTGAGAGAAACTGAGTGAAGAACCGGAAAGATGAAATCAAACACTTTGTTATGCATCATTTCAGGAGATGGAAATAGCAAAATGGCTAAACTAATTAAAATTTCTAAAAAAAGAAAAAAAAAGCAAGACAAAACAAAGCAAAGCAATATATTAAATTAGAAAAGAGTATTATAGTTGTAAGAAAATTTTACATTAATATAATCATTAAATCATTCATTTATTTTATAAGATAAATTTTGTTAAAGTGGAAAGATTTCGAGGCTTTCAAATTATCAGATGCCATGATGATAGTGTAATAATTAATCATCATTAATCTTCACAACAATTCAGATAATTATCAAGCACTCAATCATATGTTGTCATTTGCTTTTACTATTAGCATTAATAACAGGAACGAATAGTATATTAGCAAAACTAGTTTTACAATAAATATCATAATAATGATAGTAAGGATGATGTTGTAATAATAACTATTTTGATAATGATAATGTGTTGTATTGCATAATGGTTATCAGGGTGATAATGATAAGCTGATATTGCAGTAGCGATAATGCATGAATGAATGAAAAGAGGGAGAAAAAAGAAAACAAGATGATTTTATAATGTTAACTTGGTCTACTATATTATTCAGTAATTTTCGATTTTATTCATTCTACCAAGAGGCACCAAAATAGAGGACGAATCATTGCTAACTTTGTCGTTGCCTTCTGAATCTAGTTAGAAAAAGCCGCCTTAACAAGTCTTCATCGTTGATTTTTGAGTCTAGCTAGAAAGCCGCCTTAACAAGTCTTCATCGTTGATTTCTGAGTCTGGCTAGAAAAGCCGCCTTAACAAGTCAGAAATTATAGCCTTAGTTTACTGCCAATGTTAGCATGCAGTTATAGGACTTCTAAATAACTTGATATTTATGTATAAACTTCATCAATTCATCCTTCTGTTAGTTCAATTTGATTATCATTTGCATAACAAATTTGTCTATCGATCCATCTAATTTATCTATTTTTCATAGTATAATTTTTGTTTTATTTTTTCCACCTACCAATATTGATAACTTCTTTCTTACTTATCACATTTATTTTGATAAATGCTAATAATATTTCCAATAATTATTGAAAAAGAATGAAATCCTACGTATGATTTGGCTGCTTAACTTTATACGGTTCAGTCAGAAAGAAAAAATCAGATATTAAATTTTAAATTATTGTAAAAAAAACTATCAATTTCATCAGTTTACTTATTGCTCTGCATGTCCTAAATATTTGCTGCCATGTATTTTAGGCGTGCTATGACATCGTCCCACGTTATATATTTTTATTTTCAAATTAAAATTTGCAAAAGTGACAATCTTGCTTATTGTATTTATGTATGGCTTAAATTATTACGCTTCATCTGTTGGCCAACTAATTAATCTTTTACCAGCGAAGTAACTTTAATGATTTTGTTTCGTGTTTTCAGATAAAATAGTGAAAAATTATCTGAAGTTGAAGTTTTTTTTTTTTTTTCAAAGTTTGAAAATTCATCCTACTCCTCAATTTACTTTCTTCTAGCCATATAAATAACAATTTACTCTAGTTTAGATTCTGTGCTATAAATTAAAAGCAGTGATTGTAGGTAGTATATAAATCAATAGGATTAAATCGTTGATATGTCTCTTATCCGAAATATCCTAATGAATTCTTTGGAAAATAATTATAGTCTTGAATAGAAACGACATATTTCGGTATCAACCGAAATATTGTTCAATTTATGTTCGAAATATCAATTAAAATTCAATTTTCTTTTCTTCTTTCAAAAACAGCTTTGATAAAAATTCAATAAAGCTATCAGTAGTAAATTTTGTTCTTTTATCAAAATAATGATAAGAATTTACAGTTTTGATCAAATGCATGTCGTAATGTAAAATATATTGTTGCCTTTTCTAGGGTTCTCTTTTCCAAGAGGGAAAAAAAAAATGCCAAGCACTTCTTCAAAGTCGAAATTTGACAAATAGAAGAAATTCTGATAAACGAGCATACGGCTCTTTATCATATCAACATATCGACACTGTATTAGTTTAAAGCACTGATTCGACTTTATCAATCCAAAGATCACAGATGTGATTGTGATTTATCGATTTCTTGGAATTTGATAAATTAGTTTCTGGACAACATCATCTTGTCTGCTTATTATTTTCTTGAATTTTTGAAGAAATTAAGCTTAAATAGTTAGTGATATCCATTACTGCGAACAGATTTTTTTTTTTTTTTCCAATGTGAGCTTGCTTTGTTTTATTTTTACCTGATTGAATTTTTAATTCTGTTATTTTTTGAAATATTTTTTCCATTCTGTATTTCTCCTCTCTATAAAATTGCATTCAAAATGAGTTAATTATAAAAATATTTGTTCGCAGTAACATTGAATGCATTTTAATGAAATGGATTCATTTTTTTTTTTTCTTTTATCATTAAAATTTCAATTTTTAGAGACTGTTTGCACCAATTGCTTTAAGTGTTAAAATGTAGTTGATTCTGATCACTTGTCTTATAATATCGAGAATTAACAGCTCATAACTCTGAGATTCATAGCAAAAACAAATTGACATGTTCGATCTTTTGAAAATTTTCACAAACATAACTTTNTTTTTTTTTTTTTTTTTTTTTTTTTTTTTTTTTTTTTTTTTTTTTTTAAATCACAAATCCCAATAAATCCTAAGCATTATTTATTTCACGCAATTACACGTTTCAATATATATTGCAAAAATTATTTATTACACACACAGTTACATGTCCTGGTGCATAAAAATGCCAAAGTTTAAACCTGAGCCAAGAATTTCTTGAAATAGAAATTTCCATCATCTAATCAACCGATGAAATGTATTTCATCATGAAATGCGTATCACATAAAGTGTAAATTATCGTTATCTATTAAAGAAAGAAAAAGAAAAATGAATTGAAATTACTTCTATTAAACTTAATTGTTTTTTTATAGCCTTTTCAGTAGAATTTGCGTGATTTCATCTTTTTTTTTCCTTTTTTTTTTTTTTTTTTTTTTAAAGAAAAGGAAAAATAAAGAAAAAAAAAAGGAAAGAAAAATCATTAATCATTATTATGCTGAATAATTTCTTGCTAATAATCATTTTTGTTTAAATGAAATTTAGTTTTGCTCTAAAAAAAGAAGTGAGAATATTACTGGAAAATATATGTATATATGCTCAATATTTTGCATAAAAGCTTAACATTAATTATTACAATGATAAAAGTAATGCTTAAAAAAAAAAAAAACATAAATTAAAAAACAAAACTCTTAGACAAAAAGAAGTGAAAAAAGGGAGGAAAAAATGAAATTGAAAACTTAACCAAATGGATATCATAAAAATAGGACATGAAAGTTCATAAAAATTTCGAACTTATCGGTACAATAAAAGAATGATAATGTGTTACACTACATTTAGCAATAAACTTAAATAACCAGCAGAAAAATTTCCTCTCCATTCGTATATTTTTCTTGGAGAGGAAAGTAAAAAAAAAAAAAAAAAAAAAGATTTGAATTGGTATAAAATTTATACATTAAAAATGCAGAAAAAGGAAATATTTAAACTTAATTTTATTGGTAAAGTGTGGTTAAAGTTGAAATTATTATTTGAAGAAATTCATGAATATCATCGATTATTATTTATTTCTTTCCGTAAAAAATACGACATTTCAAAGAAAAAAGAAGAAATTAATTACGAACTTTTCATTCAAATAACTTTTTAAATTTATTTAACTGAAAAATATTTTTTAAAAAACTCTTTCCTCTCCTTTTTCCTTTGCTTTTTTTTCGAAGACAATTATAAAACTTTATTAAACAGTATTTTTTTTTTCCATTCACTCTTTTTTGCCGAAGACAATTATAAAAGTTTATTAAACAGTAATTTTTTCCATTCATTTTTTTTTAGTCTTTTTCATGATTTCATGTTAATAATTAATTTCGTATCTCGCCCTTTTTTTCATCCTCAAAACTTTCCTTCTTAATTACGAATATATTTTTCGTTATTTCAGTTTTTGCTTGACAACAAGTTTAACTGCTCGATTTAACTTATTTGCGCATTATTTATGATAATATTTTGAATTTGATTTATTCGAAAAAAATGAATTTATGTAGCAGTAAATGATTAAATATTATTTTCCATTGCGTATTTACATATTCCTCTTTTTTCCTCCTGATAATTCATTAATAAAATTATCGTTAATTAATTAATTGCAAAAAATTTTTAACTTTTTCACGGATTTGTGCGTGTCTGTCTGTTTGTCTGTGTGTGCGTCTGTTCATGGAGTAATTTATCAGCTCTTTTCTTTGATAGATTAGAGGAACCGGACAGTTGTTATTTGCCACTATCGATAAAACGAGAATGGTGATGATAGGCTTGTCGAGATTCTCGAATGAAATAGACGAAGCTCGAGATATGATGATAGGCTTGTCGAGATTCTCGAGCAAAATAGCTGAAGATCGAGATCGAAGAGCAATGAAACACCTTAGATACAGCCGAGAATTGACGAAAGACTACCATTATTTTCACTAAACCATTGAGGCATCCGCCACCATCACCACTAGCATTGTCAGTATAAACTGTTAAGGCTATTACTGATCTGAGCTAACGGGTGCTAGTTAACTTCAGATTAATCAGTTTATTAATTAGCAATTAAGAACATTTTAATAAATCAAATAATTGATTGATTTCATCCATATTTTAAAAATTTATCAACCTCAGTCAAATTTTGTATCAGTCAATTTTAATCATATTAAATTTCATTGTTTTCAATCGCTTTTCACATTTCGAATTTGTCACTTCCTATCAAACTTTGAGTTCGCCATTTCTTCAGCTCCAAACGTGCTTTTGAAGTATCAGTAGTTTTAAGTTCATTTTTTTTATGTGTTTTTTTTTTAATTTATTAAACATTTGTAATTTTTTAATTAATTTATTCTACTATTAAAAAATATTAGTCTGATTGGTACTACAGTAGTTTGCTATTGTGATTTTGTCAGGTAACAAGTCCCAAGTACGACCATCAAGTAATTGTGCATAAAATTAGTAATACTAACTGTTCAGAAGAATGATGTTTGAATGATTTTTCAAATATAAAATTGTTTTTTTAAAAATATTTGAAAAAAATTCATCATTTACTTGTTATCATGTCGATGTAATCAACAAATAATTTTTATTTTTCCATCAGCTATGTTATCAGTGCAATCATCCGATATGTTTTTTTAAATAGTTATCACACCAGTGATATCATCCAGCATCATCATTTGTATGTTATAAACTTTAGATAACTCTCAATTATCATCTATATTTTACTTTTTTTTTTCTCTCCAAGTTATGTTATTACTCCTTTTATATTTTCAGTAAGTATAATTAAATTCATTCATCACTGTGGCTTTTTTTTTCAGTTTTCGAATGAATATAATTATCATTTCTTTCAAAATTTTCAATAAATTTAATTAAAATCATTGTTTATATCTAATGAATTGGTAGTAATTAATAGTGATTTATTAGATCTTTCGCAAATTTTGCACAGCAATTTCATCGCTGTTAATTACGTGTAAAATATAGACTTTTCTGTGCAAATCTACCCATTCACTGATAAGCTTATCAGTAAATTAATTATTTCTACCACCGATTTTTCTTGTATACACTGAGAGAATTTTATAAAGCTTAATTTAATTTAATTTAATTTTTTTTCTGCTAATTTAGACATTTTCAGTACGCGCAATCAAAATTATTACACTATTTTGATTAATTCAATTTATTTGTTTTTTCATTACTTTACTTCTGTTTAAAAATTACTGAGGGCTTATTTAAATTTTTTTTATAAAAAGATAAAATTCTTATCAAAAATTAATTTAATTAAAAATTAAAAATTTTTCTCGACCAAACTGTTTCTAGTTAAAAATAAACACTTTTTTTCATGACTTTTAGTAAAAAATTTTATGGAATAATCTTTACATAGCGAGTAAAAGTTTGAAAATTAGGCGAAAAAAAAAAATGAGAACAATAAATTTTTTTTTTGGTTTTCAAAAATGTGAGATCATTTTTTTTAAAATTTTCATAAACAAATCAAGGTTTGTTTTTTTTTTTTTTTTTTCATAAAGATATCAAAATTTCAAAATTCTAAATATGTACACAAAGGACCAACCTTCTTAATCACTATAAATAATATTTACAATGTTAGTATTTACCATATCCCTGCTTCTCGTCTACTCCTCGTTCTATTCAATAATTAATTTTTTACCCTCAGCAAAGTCGTTCATTAATGGAGTTATAAATAATTTTATTAGCTTAATTAGTCCAGAAAAAAAAAAGCGAAAGCTAATCGAAATATTGAAATGCAAATGAACGAAAATACAATTTCATATGTGTTCGAAAACTTAAAACAAAGGAGAAGTATAATTAACAAAAAAAAAAAAGGAAAAAAAAAATGAAATGAAAATGTTTCATTTGTGATAGCAATCGCACTCTTTTTCACTTTTATTTTTTTCCTTAAAAATAACTTGTACAATTTGTTTGTAAGAAAAAAAAAAAAAAGGAGCAAACGAATTTCTTTTCGCTTGAAAAATTGAATTGAGCAAAAAAAAGTTTGGAATTTTTGAAGATGAAAAGAAAAGATAGAAAAAGCTAAAGAAATGAAAAAAAAAAAGTTTGACTAAGTTGAAGAAAGATAAATTGCTATTCATTGCAAGTGGTTATTTGATGAGAACAATATGCCTTTTCAGTCATTCGAATTGTAAATTTTAATTCCAACTAGTATATATTCGTGCTTCATAGACATCCTGAAATTTCAAATTTAATTAAAATTTATTGAAGTCAAAATGAATACTTACTTGGTACTATTTGATGATATCGAACAGTTAGTTATTCATTGCTTTAGTTAAATTTTTCTTTTCTCTTTATTTTATTTTTTTTTCGTCAATTATCAAACATTTTTCACTCTTAACTGAGTTGAAAAAAAGAATGATTTTTTTTTTCATTTTTCTTTTTTAAATTTGAAAAAAAAAATATCAGAAAAGTAGAAAAAAAAATGAAAAAAAAATTTCAAACAAAATAAAACTTTAAATATTAAAAAAAAAAAAAAAAAAATGTAATTATTTAGTAAAATTTGGAGAGCGAGGAACTGTACTTTTCAATCTTTTTGTCTTACAAATAATTACTAACAATGAAAGCAAATTAATATTCCTTATGTAAATTAATATTTCAACGATGAAATTTGATAATTTAATTGCTTCATGCAACTAATGATTTGTTCAATCATTACTTTATAATTATAATAAAATAATGCAGCAATAAAGTGGACACTTTAATTCTATGCTGCATAACTAAATTAACAAAATGATTTATAAAGAAAAGAAAAAAAAAAAAAGAAAATGAAACAAAACAAACAATTCATAAGTCAGCTTAGAAAATGGTCAGTTTAATGGATTAAAATTAAATAGCAAATATAACAGATTATGGTAAGAAATTGGAGCGAAATTTGAGCCATAATTAAACTACTTTCGTTACTAAGTCTAAGCCCTAAGTCTAAGCAAGATTGTTATTAAAATCTCTCATTACAAATCGTTAAATGATAGCAGTTATACTATTAGAGTTTTGTTCATCAAATTGATTTTGTTATATTACCTTTCATGGCTCACTTATTTTGAAATTTTTGGTCGATAAATTTAATGAATCGTTTCGTTCTATCATTTTCTTTTAAATGTAAATTTTTAATTTCTTCCTCTTCTTCATTTCTCTTTTCTTCTTTTTCACTGTTTCGCTTTTTTTTCTTTTTTTATAAAATGAAGAAAAAAGTTCCTGATAATTTTGCCTTTTTCTTCGTACATTTGTTTCTTGTTTTTCAATAATTAATAAATTAGTGGCAAAAAATTTATTGAAACTTTTTAAAAAGTCTTTTAAAATGTAGCACCATATGTCATATCAACTTAAGCATGTAAGTTATATTTTAAATAAATTTCTGCAATTAATATTTTACTTTTAAATGTGTATAGTCTGGGGTTGAATTCAATTCCCTTACTTCCTTTCCTCTTTTTTTTTTTTTTTTTTTTTTTCGAATCATTGTTTTATCAACATTAATTTGCGATTTCACGATCAAATCATTGTAATTTCAAACAATTTGGGAAATTTTTTTTTGAATTACACATGTTTAACTTAATATTTGAATTTTGCTTTAACACGACTATTTCTAAGGATTAAATTAATTATATAAGTATACAAGTAAGCGATGCTTTTTCTAATTTAGGAAAAAAAGTGATAGATAATACTTAATTATTAAAATTTATGTCTATTTTTGCGTGCTTGATAAATAACAAACATTTTTTTTAGTTTATTAGAATTTTTTGTAATTAACAATTGAAATAAAAAAAAAGCAGTTATCATCACGATTATCAGCATTGAATTACATCACCTCTATGCTAACAGTGAAAGTAACGGTTTCCAAATAAAATGAAATACAGTAGCATTTTTTTTTTCACAAAATTAATAAACTAATGACAAGAAAGTTTATTGATACTTTTATTGAAATGCAGCATTTGGTATCATATCAACAACATTATCATTATTTAAATTTTATCAATATTTTTATATTAACAGTTAGAAGTAGCACTTAAAAAAAATGGCATAACTTTTAAATTGAATTAATTTATTATCAAATGAAAAGAAAATCATCAGATCATCAAAAAATCAAGAAAAAAAGAAAGGGAAAAGGAATAAATTTTCATAAAATTACATATAGAAAGAAAAAAATCACTATCAATGGAAAAGGCATTGCTATTGTATAGTTTTATTAATGAAAGAAATTAGCTAAGCATAAAATTAGTCGCATTTATTATTTTTTTTCTTTCATTTTTTTTTTTTTTTAAAAATTCTTTTAATGATTAGTTGAATAAAAGCTACTGTTCGCATGGCGATAAAAACTAATTTAGGAATAGTTAGAATGATGAGGAAAAGAAAAGATAAAAATAAAAAATTAAAAAAAAAAAAAAAAAAAAAAAAAAGGAAAAAAAGATAGAGAAGAGATATGAATGGTAAAATTGTTAGAAAGTATAGTAATCAACGATAAGCCATCATTAAGCTGACAATTTAAAGCATCCTTTCTGGTTTTATAAACATTAATTTCTCGAGAATTGTTTGACAATCGATGTAAAATAGTTAAGGGACGATAATTCGTGCGTAACTTATTGTCTTCGCTAATTAATAATCACTACTAATTACTAGTAATTTATTATTATTAAAAAAGAAAAAACACTATTACAACGAAATTCATTCAACAAGATTATGGTTTTTCGTTTTTTTCTTTCTGAAGAACTATTTTTAAAATATTTTTTAAAATCAAATAAATAAAATTTTTAGAATATTTTTTTTTTTTTAAATTCGAATAATGAAATAAAAAGAAATCACTTCGTTAAAAAGATCTTTAATTGCTTATTTCATTTCTATCAAATTGTTTTTATTTTTTTTTTAACCATTTTTTTCAATTTCACCTTTTTAAACATGCTTCCAATAGATGAATATTAATAAAATTAGCATTGGACCATGCAAAGTTGTATTTTTATATTTGGTTAGCTTAATTATTAATTAAATTAATTAATTCAAGTGAGATTCTGAGGGGTTGTTGACTATTTTGTATCGTGAAAACATGCAGATAAGTTAAGTAATTACATGCTTAATTATGCTCAAGTTAATGCTACTTCAACATATAATTGATAGATATATTCACTAAAGCTTATCATTATTTTTGATTGTTAATCCTCCTGAATGTTTATAGTTGCTAGGAGCTTTTCTGCTTTCAAAAATTTTTATCAATTTCTTTTATTCAGTTTTCATAATCAGCTCGATCAGCTGCTGTATCATTCAATTATTTGCAAATCATTTTTCGATGATTAATTTACAAATTTCTGATTTGATTGATTCAACTGGTTTAGTTTTAACACAATTTTACTCCATCATTTATGTTTTATAAATTTTATTTAAAATATCTGTGATGAGTTTTCAGTGAAAAAAACCGGTAGATAGAAAATGTTTTGAGTCAGTGATCAGCGTTTTTTGATAGTTTCAGGGAAGTGAAATTATGTTTAGTAGGATGCTCTACGACTGAATTTAACTTTTTCAATTTTAATTAATTACAGATCAATTTCAGTTTTGCTCCCCTGTCTTTTTTTTTTATCAACGGAACCTAAAATGCATCTTGAAAGTAAAAACTACTCGATAATATGTTTTATAATCTGATTTAATTATCACCAATTTAACATTCTTTCAGTGTTATCACTTCGTATGATAAAAGAATGATGAAATTTACAATCGCTAGAAACTCACATTCATTATAAATAAAAATCTAAGCATTCTGCTGCAATCATAACTAAAGATGGAATATTAATTATTTATAATCGATTTCCATAATTTCCTTCAATTTACTTTCACATTGTACAATTTTTTTTTTCCCCTCTTTTTCACAGAAAATAGCAAATAAAATAAACTTTCTACCAATGAAAATTGTAGTCTTAAAATTTTATTTCAATTTTTTGAAAAAAAGAGGAAAATAAAAATAAAAAATAGGATACAAATTTTTAAAATGAAAATGAACTTTTACTTTGAAAATTTATTAATTTGTTCTTTTCTCTACGAATACGATTCATCAAAATTTTTCATTATTCTATTCCACTTTATCTATTTCTTCGTAAATTAAGCAGATCGATTGTCTAGGCATAATTTGTTTTTTTTTTTTTTTTCTTTGCAAAAATTCTAAACTATTTCAATAATTTAATTGGGCACTGTGTGAGCGGAAGATTTTTCGCGTTTCCTCACTACACTGAATTTATTAAATTAAATTCTGAATTGAAAATTTTTACATAGAAAAACTAAATTTAATTTGGAAATTACTGTATAGGTAGAATATTACTGAAAGTGATAGAGTTGAAGATTTGAATGAAATGGGAAAAATTACAGAGAATTTGTATTAGACGAAATATTTTAATCCATCAGTTTTTTAAAATCTCTTTAATTAAACTGTATTAATTTTTAGTCATTTTATAGTTAAAATATATATGTTGGAATTTTTATTTACGGCTTTTATTGAACAAAAACTTTTTCTTTTAATTGGAGCTTTTTTTTTTTAGATTTAAATTTTCATTATGAAAAATACTGTACCATTAAAATTACAGTAATAATTTAAACCAAGAAACTAAATGGTTGGCTCAAATTGGAATTTTATCGGAAAAAAACTTTTTCCTTTTTATTTCAAAAGATCTCATACTAATCATTTGGTTAGTTAAACATTTCAATCAAAATTTATTGCAATTTTTTTTCTTAAATTTCAAAAAAAAAATATATTCTATCACTAAAAATACAGTCATTTGAAAACTTCGGCAATTATCTTATTGTATTAATTAGTTCAATCAAAACTAGCTAATCTTTTTAAGTTGGAAAACAAAAAAAAACAAAACAAAACAAACAAAATTACAATATTCAAAAGATTTTTTAACATCAAATAAAAATATAAATTATTGCCCCATTTTTTTTTTTTTACGAAATAAAATTGTTCTATTTTAATTTTTACACAATTTGATTTAAAAGTTCATAAAAAAAAAGAAAAAGAAAAAAAGAAAAAAAAAACGGAGAATATATAGGATAATTATGCAATTTTATCTAAATGAATAGCATTAATTAAACATTGCTTATAGTACTTTAAAACTGCACTAGAAAGACTAATGCACAATTGCATTAAATAGTAGTGAAAATTGAAATCTCTCCAATCATCCCTTCTTCACACACATTTCCTTCAATTCTCTTAATTATTTGTGAAAATTTTAATTACAACGACTACTTGATTATATCACTAGCAGTCATTATTGCTTTTTCTTCAACTGCGCCAAAATTTCCCACTTAAATTTCATTCTTAAATTTGTAATTTTTTTCCTTTCGTTTTTTTCTCTTTTTTTTTTTTTTTTTTTACTTTTTTCTTTTTCAAACATTTTGTGGTAGTTAAAAATTTCGAACAAATTCCCTTAAATGAAATTATATGTATATATATTTTTTGTAATTTCTTTTTCTTATTTTTTTTTTTCATCTCAAAATTTCTTCCGCCGCTTATTTTCTCTTCTTTTTATTCATATTTAAATTCCAAATTTATACATGAATTTATAATTTAAATATGAATAAATGTACGTGCATGTTTTTCACCTACGATTGGAACATTTAAAAGGCAAAAAAAAAAGATGAAAATTTTTTAGGATGCTAAATTGGAAATTGAAATGTTAATAATATATTTATTAAACATTATGTTCGCATCGACAATATTTTTAACACAACAAGTTACCTCAAGTTGTTATTCATGTGCTGGTATATGTTACAGTGAGCCGTGTAACTGTCAAGTTTGTTTTTTTTTTTTTTTTTTCAAAATTTTATGAAATAATGTAAATTGAAATCAATTATAAGCAGAATGGAAGATTTGTTATTCTTTTCGAATTTTAAAATTTTTGCGAAATAATGGTAACTTGAAATTAATTGCAGACAGAAAGAGGAGGAAGAAAAAAAATAAATGAAACTATATTTATTTTCATGCAATATTATTTAGCGTATTAATTAACTGCTTAAAAGACACAAAAAATTATTTTCCCTTTAAGAAATTTTCAATTTTTTCTTCTTATTTTTTTTCGTTTTGTAAACAAATTTGTAATTATATAATAATTACGTAATATTTTATTCATTCGACGCAAAAATTATTTCTATCATATTTTGTATAAATTTTTGCACCATGCTAAAAGTAAAAGATATTTTACATAGTTTTTTTTTTTTTTTAAATAAGTTAAAATCAAACTTTTCAATTTTAATTTATTATAAAAAGATACAAATTGTATTCCACTGTCACAAGCATATATTAATAAGTTATTTTGAATTTTAGAAATTTGAAAATAAAATTTTCGTTTTTTTTTTTTCATATGGGTTCTTGCGAGTCAGATTATTGCTTCATTGAGCGTAGACCAACGGATGAGAAAGGTCATTATCGAATCACCAAAGGTTGCATCAAAAGGCCACCTCGAACTCAGCTTGGCTGTGATTATGATCGATTTCAGGATCATATCCTGTGCATTTGTAAGGGTGAGCAAAAATTTAAATTTAAATTTTTTTAAAATTAACGAAAAAGAAAAGAGAACAAAAAAGCGTTTTTATTTTAACTCTTTTGTTTTTGTTTTTGTTTTGTTTTGTTTTTTTATGTTAATTCATTTGGCGAACTAATAAAAGCAGTAGATAGTTAAAATTTAAATTTTCCGACAATAAAAAATTCCGAAATGTGCGTTCCTGCTCTAATTTTTTTTACTTGGATAATTTAAAAAACGAAAAATATTTCATTTTATTTATTTATTTATTTTTTGTAACAACCATAATTAAAATGAATATTTCTGCATCATTTTCATTTCCACTTATTTCGTCAATAATGCGTTCACAAAATATTGAGGAAATTTTTTTGTTATCACAAATGCACATATCAAATATTTATATAAATTATCCGTGAAAAGAAAAAAGAAAAGAATAAAATGTAAAGAAAAAAAAGATAAATCTAAAAGAATGGAATTAAAAACGAAATATTTTTATCAATTATTTCATTCGAAGTCGGAGTTTTTTTTCATGTTCATTTTTAACAGAAAACGAAACTTTTGAAAATTATCAGCTATGGTGACATTTGACAATTAATTCAATTCATCTTGCTTGAAATAGATGAAATGTGAAATTATCCAATGAAAGAAGTCAGTAAAAATGAAAAAATAGTTAAATTGAAAATGTTAATTGCTGATATTTTCGTTGTCAACTTTTTAACTTTTTTTTTTCCTTTTTTTTTTTCTTTCATTTTATTCTTTTGTTTGCTAAATGAAAGAAAAGTAGTGGTGAAATTTTAAAATGAGGAAGTTAGTTTGCCAATGAAAAAGAAGAAGAAAAAAGTTTCCACACTTTTTTTTATTCACTAAAAAACATTGAAAAAAAAAAAAAAAAAGGAAGATGAAAGTTTGCTAAATTATTGACTAGAAAAGTTTTAACAAAAATTTTCTGAGTCAAATACCGGATCAGAAACAAAGAAATACTGCGTGAGAAATTTCACAATTCATTCACCGAATCGCGTAACTCAAATTTCGTAACTAATTAAAATAGAAGTAATTTAGCTCAAATTTCAATGAAAAGGTGCACAGAAATTGAAATGTAAATTAAAAAAAAGAAAAAAAAAATATTATGCAAATTTCGCACAAAAAAAATTTTATTGTCACCTTTTTCTTCAAATTTTTTTTGTTTTGTTCTTTTTTTTTCACGAAATAAATTGATGACATAAAGCCTGGAATTTGCTATTTACTTCCAATGAATTGAATGTTGTTTTGAATTTACAATTCAAGTTTTTTAGGTGAATTTTGTAACGATATGATTTATATAAGACCAATGCATCGACGGACAATTATTTGCAGAAATTGCTCGGATCGACAGCCAGAATGTAATGAAATATGTCATGGACAATGGTGTCATGAAGATTCAACGACAGGTGACAAATTTTAATTTAAATTTAACATTTTCATTTGCTTTTCTAATTTTTTCTACTTCTCAAATATTTATTTATTTATTAACTATTTTTTTATCTAAACATTACATGATACTATCATTAAGAGGAAAAAAGTTACGCTTAAATTTCATTTGCAAAAAGAAAAAACGAGTTGGGAGAATTTATTGGTGGTAGTAATAAATTAATTGTTGCAAAATTTAAAAAAAGCAAAAAAATTTTGAGTTTAAATTTAAATTTTATTTTATTTTTTGTTTTGGAGAAATGAATGTGAAGGAAAAAGAAGAAAATAAAATTTTAATTTACTCACAGGTGTTGCTGGTTGTGGCTATGGGCCACCATCATTGCCATATTTTTATAAGGGACCTGAATTATTATATTATCGAACACGGATGTGTGTTACAATTAGCAGGTAAAATTAAATAATATCTAATTTATAAATTAATTATTTTATTTAAAAAATATTTCTCTTTATTTTCTTATTTTATGAGCAATTTTTTAATATATTGTTCATTGATCTAATGGAATTTTTTCACTTTTTCCTTTTCCTTTTTTTTTTTTTTTTGTTTTAATTTTCAGACTTATTATGTTGCTGTAATCATTAAGAGTGATTAAAAGAAATTTTTTGGAAAAAGAGAAAAAATTAATCTGAAATAATTTTAGGTTCTTTTTTTTTTTTGTTCCTTACTAGAAATAAAATTAACATTTAGGATAAATTTATTGAAAAGTGACAATTAGTTGAGATTTTTGATGAAATGAAATAGTTTCAAAAAAGCAATAAATTTATGCACTAAGTAATTCTATATTCCTTGTCATTTAACAAATTTCAATTCATTTTTAATTCGTAACTAATTTACTTGAGCTCTAGTCGAAATGAGCAACGAAAAATAGTATACTTTTCGCCTTTTGCTGCGACAAATTTTTTCATCCATCAATAATTTTCTTCGAAAATTTTTGCACTTGAAAAAAAAAAAAGAATTTCATTTATATTTTTTAAAATTCAAAAACTCAAAATAGAATTGATCTTAGTTGTTAAAAGAAAGTTTTATCTTATTTTTTAGTTTTTTACTTATTTAGTGGTAAAAAGCTATTTTAATCCGGCTAAATACACGTAAAACTATCAATATCTTTTTTGACTTTTTTTTTGTCTTTTCAATCTAATTATATTTTGCTTTTCATTTTCACAAAAAAATTATCAAAATTTTATTAAATTTATCAAATTTCCTTCATTTTTCAGAGGTACCAGTTCACCTAGAAAGCATTGTATATGCAATACAAATAATTGTAATAATGTTTATAAAGGATCTGCAGCATGGATTCATCCGGAAGGTGCTACTCGAATACGTTCGCTGGTTCTTAGCACAAAGTAATTCTTCCCAATTAATTAATTAATTGCTTAATTCTAATTCATCTGGGTGATTAATTGCTTCTATGAATGATAATTTCTCATTTGTCAATATGTAAAATATGGCAACTGTAAGCAATAATGATATAGTTGAAAGGACAAGTCAGTTAATTCCTGCACTAATTAATTTTTGTTTGCAAAAAAAATAAAGAAAAGAGAACTGTAATTTTAATCATTTTTATCAGGTGATTTTATCATTCACTGATTAAATCATTTTTAACAATTTCAATATTTTTTTTCGAAAAATAAAAGTTTGATTATTAATTTTAAATAAGTATAGTAATTTTTTATCAAAAAGTTCAACTTAACTGATTCTTCTTTTTAAAAACAATTTATCTAATTTAAATATTTTATTCAATAGTAATTCTAATAGCTTTTATCGACGAAATAGATTCGCTAATTTCGGTTTTATTAATTTTGATATTTTTTGATAAAAAAATAGTTTTTTGCTTCGAATAAACAATGCAATTTTCCTTTATCTAACTCTTTTGATAAATCTTATCAAAAATGAAGATTTTATGATTAGTTTGGTATTTATTTATAATTCCTACAAATATTAACTAATTTTTGGAGTTTTTATCAAGATATCAGACACTATTAAGTCATCTCTATTGATTCCAGAAATTCCAAAGCAAATTAAATAATTTTTAATTGTCCTGATCAAATTATCAAAAAAAAAAAAACAATTTATCTATCAAAATGATTCCGATTATTTTGCATCAGAAAGATGAAGTAGTGGAAAAATTTGTTTAACTGATAATTTTGCAAATCTTTTGATTAATTTGTTTATTTATCATTTAAAATGATAAGTTATCATTATAAAATCAGGATTTTGCAGAGAGAATGAGTTCAGCTCACAGCTACACAAATGCGTCAACTGTGAGCTGAGCATGCAGGACGCACGTGTAGCTGCATCATGCAAGCATAACCATTGCATGGGACACTACTGCACCTATGCGACACAAAGGTTAATTACAGGTAGCAAGCAGTATCGACAGCAAATGTCGCTCCTCAATGAGCGACAAGGCTGCATCAATGTTACAGATAATCATCATGTTTGACTTACTTTACTCTTAAAAAAAAAAAAAAAAAAATTTCAAAACTTCATCATTTCAAAAATTGTTTAGTTCATTAAAGAATTTAAAATGGTTGAGAAAGGAAGGAAGAGAAGAAATGAATGCTTGAGAAGTGGAAATCACATATTTTTTGAAAAAATTTATAACACCCATTAAAGTGGTCAGAGAAAACGAAGAAATTATTCAAATATTATCGGTCACTGTCTAATTATTATTTTATTGTTTAATTAAAAAAAAAAAAAAAAAAAGTGTTTTAGAAATTATATCATTCATTAAGGTAGTGAAGGAAGGAAAAAGTTATTGAGATAGTATCGATCGTCGCCTAATTATTATTTTATTGTTTAATTAAAAAAAAAAAAAAAAAAAGGAAAAAGTTAAAAATGGATATTAGTTAGTTGCTTAGAAACGAATAAGTACATCGAGGGAATTTCATCGATTTCATATAAAAATTATTCCTTTTTTTCATTATCAAAGATTTTTTTTTTTTTTTTTGTTTTTGTATTAAAGATAACTAATCCTAAATTATTTTTTTGGTTCTTTTTTTTGGTTATGTATTTTAATTACGCTGTATTTTAATTTCTTTTTTTTTCAAGTAAAAAAAAGGAAAGAAGAAAATATTTCTAGACATTAATTGCTTTATTTTTATTCATTCACGTAAAAACCGTTCTTTTTTTTTTCTTTTCTTTAATTCCAGAAGTCTTTTTGCATAAAAGACAACTAATCCTAAATTTTTGAAATATATCACTCCTGATTTTTTTTCTTTTCCTTCCCCCCCTCCTTCAAAAAAAAAAAAAAAAAAATTGTTTGTTTTAATCATTTAAATATTTTAATTGTAGTCGATTTAAATTTTTCCAAAAATTTATTTTGATATAAGAAAGATGAGGAAAAGAAAACATTTTCAGTCAGTAAGTAATAAATAGTTTCATAATTTAAAAATAGAAAAGTCTAATTAAAATTTCCATTCTTCTGTTTCAATTAATTACAGATTCAACTTGGCTGTTCACATAAATGGATGAGCAATGAGGAGGAAGAATTGCATTGCGCATGTTTGGGTGATCGATGTAATCGTGATTTAGCAACAGCAAGTCTCAATAAAGCAACCAAAACTACTGTAATCATTATCAATTCTGCTACTGTGATACTTATGTTTTCTCTAATTAATCTCTCATCCTAATTGGTCATGCATGAAAGGAAACAAAAATCAAAAATTGATAAAACAAAAAGAAGAAAATGTGATTTATCACTTATTAATTCGCTTTAGATCTCAATTTTTCTTCTTTTTCTTTGAAAAAAAAAATTCAATTTTTTTTTTTTTGCAATGTTTTTGTTGAAAATTTCCACTTCTGCTGAACATTAACTCATATGGAGCTTTGTGATAACAAATATATGATTAAATGATATCAAATAGATGATTAAAAATTTTCACTCCTTTAGATACTTCAAATAATGACAAATTTCGAGAGTGCCATAATTAAACCATTGTTTTTACTTTTTGAATAAGAAGAATAACTTTAGCGCATGATTTGTACAAAATAAGCACATTTCATGGCTAAATTTTAATCATATAATTTAATCTACGTTATAATCAAAATCCAATTAATTATTCGACTAAGTTATCTAATTGAAATCATGAAACATAATTTATCGTTTCATTTCCTTGCTGTTTTTAGTTTTTCAAAATTTCTTTTTGTAACAAACATTTCTCGAATACACGAGATCATCTCATATTGCAGTTTTCAATGTCTTTCATTTGAAATCCTAGACAAACACTAAAAAATGTAAAATTCTTCAATTTCTTTTCTTTTTTTTTTTTTTTTTAATTGAAAGAATTTTAAACGTCTTTTTGGTACTGCAAAAATTCAACTCTAGTGATAGTAGCGATCTTTTATTTACTTTATTTTTTTGAAAAGTATTCTTTCAGTCTATCTTTGGATTTGGCTATTTCTGTTAACAGAAATGATTTGATAATGAAAGGTACATTTCTTTTAATTTTTTTTTCTTTACATTTTCTCACTCTGTAAACAATATAATAAAGACTCTGCACCATATTTTAAAATTAACAGTTCATCGCTGATATCACTGATATCACATACCACTCAAGCTAGCATATTCTTCCAGTCTTTTAATCAGTCTTCAATTAAAAAAAAAAAAAAAAAAAGAGGGACTTGTAGTTTTTCAAGCCTAAACATTACCGAATCATGTCTGCTAAATACCGTGATCGCATTAATGATACTGATAACTCTGAGAATCCTTGGCCGATTGATTACCTTTGATGTTTTTCATTTAAAAAGAGGAGTTAAGTTTGTGATCATGTCTTTTGTTTTTTTTTTGCTTTTATCATTCAAAATANTGTCTGCTAAATACCGTGATCGCATTAATGATACTGATAACTCTGAGAATCCTTGGCCGATTAATTACCTTTGATGTTTTTCATTTAAAAAGAGGAGTTAAGTTTGTGATCATGTCTTTTGTTTTTTTTTTTGCTTTTATCATTCAAAATATTTATTAAGAAGATACAAAGTGAAAAAAAAAGGAATCCACCGTAAATAATTTTTTCTTTTTTTTTTGCAAAATAAAGACCTAAATTTAACAATTATGCGAAACAATCAAGAAATATGCCTTATTTGAAATACCTCTCTTGGCTAGCTCAGACTATTACGAAAAATTGCTTCTTATACGGCATGGAAAATAAAAAGAATTCAGTAAGTTAAAAATGCATACAATGAAGCTAATTCTGCTAATTTTCAGTAGCATAATTAGGAAACTAAAAAGCAAAAGCAAGTGGGCCATAATATTGCACCATTTGTAAATTACAATACCTTACGATAGTACTGGCAAAAATTGTACAGTATGGCAAGATTACATACCGTAATATCACATCACAATACAATACATTCTGGGTCATGGTCCCTCATCATAGTCCTGCGAAGTCATACAGTGTGGTAATAAGATAATGCACCACAGTATCATATATTATTTAAAAATACTATACTGCTCCGGATAACTGATTTTTATTTTCACTTTTTTAATAAAGGCATGTTCTGAATTATCATACCTCATTACAGTACTTATTACGAAGTCATACAGTATCACAAGAGGTTAGTAACAGGCTAGTGTACCATGAATGAGCAAGTTTATTTTTAATTCAAAATCCACTGTAAACTTTCAAATATCATTTTAGCGACTGATAGTGTTAGTTAGGGTACAGAGATTTCATTCTCATTTATTATTTTTATTTTTTGAGAGAAGAGGGATAAGGGGAGTGGAAAATAGGAAAACAACAAACAAAGAGGCTAAAGTGGAAAATAATGATGAGATGGCCTGAGGAAATATTTCTCGAATTTTTATTTAATTTAGATGAGAAAGAAATACAAGAAGGGCCGACACATCGTCTAAAATTAATTCTCCAACTGTTCCTGTTCAAATGGTTCTCTTAGAATGGTTTATTAAATTTAGATTAAAGTTAATTAAATTTCAGCACTAATTATATTGTTATTTCTAACATTAATTATCTACCAAAGAGTAGAAGAAGGATCAGATTCAGTTTCAGATGTATCAATTTATTACTTATAACTGCAATCAGTACGAACTAGCTGAAATACAAAAATGCAATGTTAGAGAAATCCATTCAATTGCAAGCAATAAAGATTTTCAAAATTAATTCTGATAAAGCATAAATTATAACGAAGAATGGCCCATTTCAGCAAAAGTAGAATGATAAGAACTCCTTTATAAACAAAAAAAAAAAAAAAAAAAAAAACTAAAAATAAAAATTAACATCAAGATGACATTAAAGCGTGAGACAGATTTCCTATAATAATTGATTGTTTGCTAAATACTTTCATAAAAATTTAAAAACTTTCTATTAAAAAAGGGAAAGGAAAAAAAATGATAAGGCTTTGGAAAGTAAATGAAGATCGAAAAACGCAAGGAAAATTCCATGCTAGAAATAGGATGGAAGATCTGAAGAGAGAAAAAAAATGAAATAAGCAATCAGAAATTGCATTCAGAAAAAAAAAAAAAAATGAATCCAATAACATTCATGAAATTAACGAAGTTTCAATTTAGAAATTTGAAAGAATCAGTAAACTTCATCCATTCTGCGCGCTATCCTTGGAAAGCTTAATGCTGCTTAGATCCGTAATGAAATTTTTATTACTGAATACAGAAATGCAGTGTTAGAGAAATCCATTCAACTGAAAGCAATAAAGGTTTTCAAAAATAATTCTGATAAAGCAGCATAAATTATAACAAAGCAGAAAGTATTTAAACTCTCATCAATATTTAGATTTGGAAACCTATTAAGAGAAAAAAATGTTTTGTTATTTTCTGAAAAATTTCAGAAAATAACAAAACTTTTCATTACTTTTATGACGAAATTTAAAATCCTCGAAAAAATCGAAAAAAAAAATACTCTAATAAAACAATAATGTATATAAAGCAACGATAATAATATTATTCCCTAAGTAGCGCTTGTTTTTCAAGTGGAGAAAAGAACAAGAAATTTTGTTTGTGGAATTGCTGAATAAAGTTTCCAATCCTCCTGCTGATGAGAAAAGGAAATAATAATAATGAACGATACATTCATTAATGACAAAGAAATAAGCTAATATCACAAAAGCCACACTTGTCTATTGAATCACCCGTCTTGATTTACAATTTACCAGTAATTTCCACAACATGCATAATCCTTGCTCGAGGTTAGCTTTTACATTTCTACCACTACAGAAATAAAAAAAAAAAACGTATCACCAATGAATTTGGGTATATCAATTACTATGCAACTGATAATTCATCATCACAACGATAACTTGAGCAGCAGGCATCTTTCTGTTATTTTTGTTGTTGAGAATTGTCTAAATTTAAAGTTGCCCGTAAATTTTGCTCTCGACACGAAATCTCAAAACAATTTCAATTTCCACTGTAAAATCACCATTTTCTAAACGAATGAAACTGATAAGAAACAAATGAAACCAAAAGAATCAATAGAACTTGAACAATTTTATATGACTCCGCATTGTTTACACTTGCTTCTTCACTCCTAGACCTGGAAATCTGGAATTCGTTGAGCAGCACCAGTCATACTGAAATGAATTGTTTAAAGGCATATGTGAGGGTACAGCAGAAAAAAATATCAGAAAGAGAAGAAATGTGCAAACAAGCAGTATACAAAGCATCTTAAAATAAAAGCATATTGCAAGCATTTGAATTCCACAACAGCATAAATGGAAAACAGCAAAATATCAGGTGTAGAAATTAAAAAAAAAAAAGGGAAAAATTTACAATGAGCTAATTGCAAGGCTTATATTTTATTAAGGAAAACAAGAAAATGTGCTCATTGAGATTTTTCCTTTTAAATTGTAAATCTATTATCGATATCGATAGTGAAGGAAGATAAATTGATGAAAATTAAAATCCTCCCAACATTTATAAAATGAATGAATTTCTAGAAGGTAATTTCCTGCATTATTTATTGCACAAAAAATTAATCATCTGGAAAAGTCATATGAATGAGGATATCCTGCCGATGTTCAATTTGTATTCCATTTACCATTGCTGCAGACATATTCCCAGCAAAATCTCGTAAATCAGAATGCAGCGCAAAAGGTTGTGCTGGACGCTGCAAAACTTCAAGCACTCGTTGCCCAACATCAGAGAGAAGACAAAAATCTATAATGTTTCATTAATACATTATTTATAAATTATTTAAATACTCGCAAGTAAATTGGAGATGATTACAATTTTTTCCGAAAAAAAAAAATTGTGAAAGGGAACCAAAAAATTCTAACTAAAACTTATTTCGTTAGGAATTTTCTGAAACTTCATATTTTTTTATTGAAACTAGAAATCTGTGGTTGGGAGAGCTTTTCCGTATCAAATAATGAAACAAATTTCATGATCTTTTCCATCAACTTTTCAAATTTTCCTGTTTTAGGAAGATTAATAAAAGAAACCATCTTCAGGGACTGCGTTAACAGCATGCTTCCGGAATCGTAAATCATGTTGCCTAATAGCATCACTATACCTCTGAGCTTTCGATAAATCTTCTTTACACGGCGTCGTTGTACCATCCATATTAGCAACGTCTATGATATTCTGGAAGAAACTGATACTTATGTTTTGCATCAGCGGTATCAGCTAATGTCTAAATGAAGGAAGAAATAGTCCAAAATATTTCTAAATGCATTTAGGTCTTTACAAAACCCAAAAGAGTAATAGTCTTTTGAATATTTCCCTCCATTAATAAGCACCTTGGTCAGAGAGTAAACAATGTAGAGCTATAAAACTGTAATACTGCCTAGTTAAGTACTTCTACGAATTGACCCAGTTGGAAATGCCAATAAAATCTACTGATAAGCCATAATTCCTTCTCAGCAATCAAGCCAAGCGCTGTTTAAGGGAAATATATCCTAAATCTCACCCATGTAGTTTTCATTATCTTTATGTAGATGTCATAATTCTTTTGTTCTAATAGCTCACAATCCTTACTGGACACAGGTGTAAATAACAGAATTTCAGCAATCCTACAAGATCGAATCTCGTATTTCTGTACAGTTCAGAAAAAAAAAAAAAAAAAAAAAAAAAGATAGCTAATTAATTGTTACTAGCGTAGAATAAGTTACTTGTTGCGTAGCTTCTAGAATCTGATTTAATAATTCATCTTCGTCATTGCCTTGCCGAATAGCAAGGCCATTAGACGTATTATGAGGAGTCATGTGTTCTTCTGTATCGTTCATCCAGAAACCATCACTAGAATCACAAGCCCTGAAAATGTAGTATGACCACAAAAATAAGAGCAAATGCTAGTTAAAATAAAATTTAACACTAAAATGCTATGTTTTATAAAGAAATAGCACAATACAGAGCAATTTTTCAAAAACGATCGATGGTTGCATACTGTAAAAAGCTTGCACAACAAAATACTGTTAAGATTTCTTCTAACACTGTAAAAGAAATAAGAAACATTAATTAGAATATCTTTTGTTTCTATTTTCTCATCATGAACGCTCCTAAATCAAAAATTTGATATCACAAAAATTAGAGTCGTTTAAGCTCTCCCATTTAGATATTTATTAAGCTTTGAATGAAAAATTGCGAAGTCTCTTATAAATTACTGCATTTCTAGAAAGCAATAAACAGCCATGAGAAAATATCCATCTTCTAAAAGGAGGCCTATTTTACATGCAAAAAGTGATTGTCAAAAACAATAATAATCCATTAAGTAATAGAAACCAGAGATAAATATTTACTTCGGAGAAAAAGAAAAAAAAAAACAAAAAGCAAAAATGAAAAGGATACTAAAAGCATAGCTAAAATGGAAAAGGTTCAATATCAATACTCAAACATTTTAACCCTTTCTATTTTGGTCATAAAATTGCACTGTATTTGAAATTTGAGAAATGAAAAATTAAAAGTAAACTAACGCAGCTGCTGCGAAATGACCACCACCAGTATCATTTATCAGTGGTTCTTCGTCGTCACTATTTTCACCATTACAACAACAAAGTGACTGTAATACTGAATACATAATTGAATCTGCAGACGAAATGGATCGAATCAGCACTTTCCGTAAATCTGAAAGCAAAATAAAATAAATCACAAGTTTCTGCAAATCTGATACCAAAATTAACTAAATAAACACTTCTCATAATTTCATGTATATACAATCAAACATTTCTTGTCGAAAGAACAATAAAGAGAGAGAAAGAAAAAAAAAAAGGAATATCAGCCTGAATGTAGGGCAAAAGGGAATAAGTAGAGAAAAGAGAAAACTGGAAAAAAAAAAAATTACAGTGTTGAAAATTGTGCTACCTGATGAAATAAACAGCGAATTTTCCAAAAATCAAAAAAGATTTTCTAGCAGCGCAATAAGTGTTGCAAGAACAAAAAGGAGAGATGGTAGACTTTAGACTACTATGAAACAAGACATCCTGAAATATCGAAGATATGAAGTTAGCATATTACAATAGGACAATATAATATACAATAATATACTTTAATGCTAATCTTTAGAGATATTTAATAGTGCTATAGCAAGCTTTTTCACTTTCCTGAACTCTATTACAGTGCAAATTAATAATCAAAAATGTCAATACAATTCTGATTTTTTGATCAGTTACATTGGGCTTAACGTTAATTTCCTCTACTATTTCTGGATTTCACAGAAATTACGATCAGTTCATATCTCCGAATTCACTAACTCACTTAAGCTGAAATTATCAGAAAACTTGAAACTAATTACCAGAAACGCACGACCTATAACCTCCTAACATGACACAAACACAACCTTTGACCTCATAACAAAAACACGTCCAGCTCTCATTGCTTGCTCTATTTACATCCTGCGTTACACGGGGGACGGGATGAAATTTTTGCATCTTAGCAAAATTGATCTTTAGCCAGTCAATACTAGTCGCTCGACGTTAATTTAGAGTTCTTGCTAGTTTTTTTTTTCTCTCTCTCTCTCTCCCTCTTTCCCTCTCTCTCTCTCTCTCCTTTGGTAATTAGGTAATTAAATTTTTCATTATTTGACAGTAAATAATTAGGAATTGCTTAGTTTATACTCCATAAATGTGAGATGTTTTCGGTTAAATATGATAAGTTGAAATTGAAATTTTACTCTTAACAAACTCCAAATGGATGACAAATCTCCTCCATGTTTGTATGATCAGTTAGTTTTAGCTATGGAAATTTACTTTTCTTTTAAAATATTTCAGTGTTCCTCTTTTTTTTTTTTTTTTTCGTACACAAATTTCCCTTATTCTTTCTTCCTTTTTCTTTTTTTTTTTTTTTTTTCGTCATTTCAAATATAAAAGCTAAAAATTAGAGCCTAATTTCATAACTGTAAACAACAATTTGCATTTGGAAATTTTCTATTCTTTATAATTCTTTTTCTCTTCTTTTTTCTTCCAATTCTATTAGCATGACAAATTTTTGCGATTAAAAATACGAAATTAAATATGTGAAAAATAATTTTCTTTTCACAAATTTCAATTTTTATCAAAATTTATTTCTTCTCTCTCTATCTCTCCTTTTTTTTTTTTTTTTTTTTGCAGAGCAAATGGCAGTTAGATTAGGCGTTCAAAAATGAATGTAAAATGAAGAAATTAAAGAAAGAAAAGAGATTTATCTCTAAAAAAAAAAAAAAAAAAAAAACACAAACGAATTTATATTTGTACTTGAAATTATATTCAGCTTATTCATTCCAGAAGGAATACTTTTCGTTTTCATTTTCACGTTTAAATCGTTCACATTTTTATTCAATATTTATTGTTAATTAACATACAAAAAAATTAAAAAAAAAAAAAATGAAATAGGAATGCTTGATGTTTTGTTTTCATTTTTCAATTTTCTTCCCACTTCATCCACTCTCACAATTCTCAATCAACAAAAAATAAATGATAACACAAAATCAACCATCATTATCATCATCATCATAATTAATCAATTATTCATTGTAGTCATCATCATTAACACCATCATTATCATCATCATCATCCGTCATTGTTATCTATCCATCAATCCACGATTGCTATTTTATTTCTTAATCCTTCTCTAACAAATCTCGAAGATCACACTATATTTACTTCATTTCCCCCTCTCTCCCTCTGCCTCCTCCCTTCCTTTCATATTAGTTTTAATTTCATTTACATGCCAAATTTTCAATTTCTATTTTCTTATTTTATTTTCCTTTTTTTTTTTTTTTTTTTTTTTTTTAAATTATTTAAATTAAAATATATGATAATTTTAGTAAAATTTATCTCTAAAAATTTCTCTTCTCTTGTTTGAATACAAAACAAATAATCGATATGTTATCACCTAAGCTAAAGCAAGTAAACAAGGCTGTTAAAGCAGCGCAGTAGCAGCAGGGGATCGCATCATATCGATGTCGTTCATCTCTGCCATTTCATCTTGTCCATCTTCAAAATGGCCTAGTAGAATTTTCAATCTATCGTATTTTACAATTAGCCTAAGAAAAAAAAAAAAACATTTGGCTCATGATATTTTTAAAGTGTTGTGAAATATGATGATAAAAACTCGATATAAATTGTAATCTTTTAGAAAAGAAAAAAAGAAAATAAAAAAAAAGTTTATTATTCTTCTTTGAGAGTTTTCTCCTTTTCCTTTTCTCTCTCTCTCTCTTTTTGGAGCTTTTATTCCTTTATAAAATTGCATTTCATTTTTTTTTTTTTTCCATTTTCTTTTTCGCTTTTTTAAGAAAGTTTTTTTTTTTTTTTTTTTTCTTCTGCTATTAAAATTTCTTCTATAATATGAGATTTTTTTTTTTTCATGAATTGGCTACCATGAAAAAGTACGGTTTATTTTTAATAGTTTGAAATTTATTTAAATATACACGAAAACGGAAAATAGTTTAACCATCGATTTTATTAAATTAATGATTGATGACTAAACTGTTAGTGCACTAAAATTGATGCTTTCAAATGACCTCTAATGCTTGATTTTTTTTTTTGTTTCTCTCGTCATTTTCATTTTCAATTGTTTTATCATAGCAATTTGAATTAAACGGGTTACTTGGTAGAGAGCTTATCAGTCGTTATCAAATTTCTATAATCATTAGCATTTTTGTTGTTTGATATTCGAATTTATTTTTATCTTTCTTAGCTGTTAATTGTCATAAATAAATTATCAGCAATACATATGATTTAGTTTAATTGATACATAGAATCTCGACATAATGGCTAATTTTAATAAAATATTGCAAAATTTTTTTTTTTTTGAAAGCATCAATTTTGAATTCTTTGAATTTCCTTTTCTCAGTGTCACTCATATTTAGCGATATGGAACTGGAAAAGGAAAATAATGAATAACTTAATTAGGATTAACAATAAATCATGCAGGACTATGCTTAATTACCAATTTCATTTATATTCCATCATATCTTTTCAGTTACATTTTATGACAAATTGTCCAAAGCAGTTCGTTGAAATGACAGATAGCACAAAACAGGTTGAAAATCAAAATCATTAAAGCGCAGCTCTTTATAAAAAAAAAAAAAAAAAAAAGAAAGAAAGAAAAAGAAAAAGAGATAAATAACTGAAAAAATCATCCACCTGTTTCAGAAACGAAGAAATTTGTTTTGTTTGTTAATTTCGGAATTAAATATCATAATTAGCTACTTCCTTCTGATCATTTTTTTTTTTCTTCTCTCTTTTCTTTCTTTTCATATCTTTGAAGTATAATTTAATTTCCATTAAATCTCTTTTTTTTTTTTCCTATTCGCATCTAAATTGCATCCATTTTCAACGCTCAAACCTGTTTTTTTTTTTAGTTTAAATTTGAACAATTTATCCGTTTGTGCTACAAAATTTTCATCATTTTTGTTCAGTCTTATCTTTTCTTTCTTTCATTTCTCTTTTTTTTTTTCTCATCACTACTTAAAATACCATTTATTTTCACCTTTTGAATCATTTATTACCTGTTGTTCTTTGCTATACAATCATTTCTTCCGTGTTTATTCTAGGTTATACTAGTTTAGATTTCAGATTAAAAATGTTCTAATTGGATAAGTTGATTTCACTATATCAGGTGTGAGATATCAATCATACCTGTACAATCTAGTCTACTTCCATAATTAGTGGCAGTGTGCCTATTGCATATATCACCTATAATTAATTTCTTTGTCACCATTTTCATCCTTTCATGCCATTCTAATACTTCACTCTTTTCCATTTATTTTCAAGCATATATATCGTTTTTCCTTTTCTTTTTTTTTGTTTTTTTTTTCTTGTAATTCCATTAAATGTAAAACTACTCAGGCTTTAAAAAGGAACAATAAAAATAATATAACTTAGTAATTAGTAATTAATAATTAAACTTTAGGAAATGGGCAGTTGTAATGTCCAAATGAAATAGTTTGATAAAAGTTCTTTTTTTTTTTCTTTTCTTACAAACATCGTGATTATTATTAAGTTTTAAATTATCACTTATCTTTATTCGCTAAAAATAATAAAACTTTGCATTACACATCAATAAAACTTATCTGCTAATTATTTCAAAACATTGGCCAATTAATTTGAAACTATTTCAGCATAGTCAAATGTAATATATCCTACTTGCTTGTAAATGAAATTAGTCTGTCTTTCTTTTTTTTCTTTTTCTTTTTTTTTAAATCACGAAATGATTTGAAGAGTTTAATGGTCACTGAAGATAACACGATAACTATTTTAAGCATTGTAATTTAGGTCATCAGATTAATGCTTTCGCAGTGATTGATTGTTCAATAAAAGATTCGTGGAAATTTGAATATTATTATTATATCTATCTCTCAAAATTTCCATTAATTAGTTCAAATATTTTTGCACTTTAATTAATCATTTCATATTCTATAAACTCAGAAATCATTTTTCATTTAAAAAAAAAAAAAAAGTTAGGAGAACGAATAGATAATGTTCATGCATGAATTTCTCTTTTTGAAAATTATCAAATGCTTTTTCTTTTTTTTTAGTCATCAGAAAATATTTCCTTGCTAATTACGATAGAAACTATCATAATAAGGAGGGATTTTTTTCTTTCTATTTTTAAAAATTAAAAATAAAGTTTATTTCAGATACTTATATAAATGCACGAACTGACTGTGATAGTGAAAGAGATTCTTTATGTTTCAATCAATAACATTATGGAAAGAAATTTCCATGGAATTTAAAAGTTTACTTTAGCAGCAACAACAATATTAGTGTGAAAATAACTGCAAAGAATAAAATAAAAAATAAAAAAAAAAAATAGGGGAAACAATTAAAAAAAGGACATCAATGATAAAAATGATAAGAACAGAAATAAACCATGTGATGGGAAATAACAACAACAAAAATTATCACTGCTTCATTTAAGATGCAAGATATCACAGTAATTATTTACTAATTTATCCACTCCACTCACTGATAACACTAATTTTGATCGCGCACGATAATTGCAAGTAAATAATAAATTAATGCTTAAATATATCGATTGATTCAAAATTAAAATTTTACTTCCATTTAAATGTATATATTGTAAACAAAAATTTATTCATATTACATTCAAATTTTTATTTTCGTTTTGTTTATTTTCCTGCACAAGATATTTGTACGGATTCAGTGCAATTTTACAAGTGATAATATTGATATCAGTAACAACAGTGATAATACTTCAGTTCTTAAAATGTTATTTCATTAAAAAATGAAAAAAAAAAAAAAAAAGATGAAATAATTTGCCCATTTAACATTTCTGTTAATTTTTCCATCTCTCAGATATGCTAAAATTAAATCTCACTTAAATATTTGTTAATTTTTGATAAAATATTTGAAAATATCCTTGAAATAAAATTAAATGCGATGAAATCTTTAATGAATTATTTCCCTTTTTATCTATTTTTTTTTCCTTTTCTATTATATCATTTTATGTGCTATTCCTGTAAATTATGTCAATTTTATACGTTAGTTATTTCATAACAATTTCAATTTTTCCTCATTCATTTATTTATTAATTTCAAAAAAATACATCTTAGCAAATAATTTTTCATAATGATGTTAATTGATTATATCCACTGTCACATTCTAACGATTGCATAATGTTCCTTGAGTAATTTGATATGACTTATCATTTGATCATTTATTTAGGTCACCTAGATGGACAGCACAACCTTCTCACCTGGTTTCACCTCTTTAATGTTATTACTTACACACATACATACACAGTGTTTGTAGACCAGTGGAATATATTTACACCCAAACATACCTTTGGTCCCATTCATAGGCACGTGTATGCTCACGTTTATGGCCACGTACAGTCATTTGCTTCTGTTCATCTATACACGCTTGGAATTGTTCGATTCCACTCACAGTGATACGTATACGTTACACACACACACACACACGTACAATAATTCGGTTCTGTCGGTGGAGCATACGTGTGCTTACTACACGTAATCGTGGTTTCTGTTTATAGAGAAACGTAAATGTATATAATATGTACAGGCGTAGGCACGCAGAAGCATTCGTTTCTATTCGTAAAGACGTGTATACGTATGTTCATGTATAAAGGTCGAGAGTCGAGAGTGATCTTTTCAGAAGTGAACTTTTTAAAATATATCAGGTGTCCTTTTTTTTTTTTTTCGAGAAAATATAAAACAAAATTTTTTTTTTCATTCCTTTTTTCTCACTATGTAATTTAAAAAAAATGAAACATTTTTGTTACAAATGAATTGGTTTTATAAAATGCAAGCAATAACTTTCCCTTCCATTCCATTCAAGATTGTAATTTAGAAAAAAAAAAAAAAAAAAAAAAAAGAATTGGCGAAATTTAAACAATAAATTAAAATTTGAGACGTTCAAAGTTTCTTATTTCACATTTCAGTGTCAACCGGTTTTTCTCTTTTTGCTTTCTATTGGTGTAAGATTAAAGTTGATATGTGTATTTTTTCTTTTATTTTTCATAAATTAATTTAAATTTTTATTCAGCAACCACACCTACTTTTACCATTCATTTTTCACTCCACTTCCTTAAAAATAGCCCAAAAAAAAAAAATTGCTTTTTGTTTCTCATTTTTAAAAATATTTGAGAATTTTAATTAATTTTTATCAATTTTAAAGAGTCTTAATTTATACCAATTTCAATTGCTAAAATTTTTATGTTTCCAATCTATATTATTATAATTTATTATAATGCTCACATGCAGATAAATTTATGCTTTCAATTCCTTCTAATAATTGCTCAGTTAAATATCATATGCAAATTTATGACTCAAAAAAAAAAAAAAAAAAAAAAGAAGAAAAACCGTTTGTTTTAATTAAAGCTCTAATTGAAATGTGTAAATTTCAAATTTTTTTTTCCCCAACGAATGATTAATTTCGAACTTTTTCAAACTAAATATTACTATTTTTTTTTGAATTCATTTAACAGACTTTGGTAATGTGAACTTTTAGATGCAATCTATGCATCCGGTATTATTATTTCCGAAATTCATTTATCATCAGCATTCATTTTTATCCCTCCTTCCCGTCTGTTTCTTTGTTTGTTTATGTGCTTAGTACTTAACTAATTAAATTTTTTTCCCTTTCCAGTAGCTATTAATTATTATTTTGATATTTATTACTATTTCTCTCTCTGCCTTTTTTTTTTTTTTTGTTTTCTTTTCAAATCTGTCCAAATACTAATTTACTTTTGTTACTGTCTCAAAAGTTAATAATTTTTCTCCTTTTTTCTTTCTAAGATTCAATCCAAAAAAGCTACCAATCATTTATGCCTTTTTTTTTTCTCACATTGCTCTTATCATTCTTGAATTAGGAAAGAACAGATAATCATTTTCTACTCTATTCCTTTTGTACCGCTTTAATAATTTTTGCTATCATTCCAGAATTACGGATTACAGACCCGTTTAATAATCATTCTAGAAATGACTTCTTTTTCCGTCCACTTTTTCGCATTAATTACTTATTTCTCTCTTACTGTTAAACAATAAGATAAAATTTAAAAAAAAAAAATAATTTAAATCCTAGAAAAAAAAAATTTGCCTACAGCTTAGCCAGACATAAATAACCACTCATTTGTTATTTTCTTTTTTTATATTCTTCTGTGCATTTTTATTTTCAGTATATTTCTGCATGTTTCATTTCCAACTAATTAGTTAATTTTACCTCCCTTCACACATAATACATCTCCATATTCATCTCCACTTTTGACTAAAATTAATTTTTTTTTGCTAACCAACAAATGTGACATTCATAATTTGTTGATGAACACGCATAACAAACAAAGAAACTAATTAACCAATTATCTATTTACGGAAGCAATTTTCATTTACAGATGCAATGTTTCGATGGTTCACGTTATCGTTGTTACTTTTGCCTATAATATCATCAGAAATATTCTATACCAATGGCTTAAATCATATGACACCTGTTTGCAATGATGCTACTGAATGTGGTGACACCCATAGCACGACAGCATCCGTTCTTTTCTCTCATACAGAAGTCAATAGTCTGATTGCGAGTCACTCTGTTTCCGGTTACTAAACTTTACTTCTTTTTTTTTTCTTCATTTCTTCTAATTTTTTGAAATAGAAAATTGAGCGACGGAGAGGTAAAGAGAGAGAGAGGGAGAGAGAGAGAGAGAGAGAGGAAGTAAATTGTCGATGTTATGGAAAAGTAGGAGTAAGAAAGAGGTTGAAATTTTAAATTAAAAAGAAAATAGGTGGAATTACTGGTATGAAAGAGGAGAAGAAAATTCGGAAATGAAATGTTAATTTCATTTCCGAGAAAAAAAAAAAAGCACAAAATAGAACTAAAGTTAAATCCCAACCGAAATTTGTTAATTGTTAATGAATTAGTGTAATTAATTAACAGTCTATTTCAGTAGTGGAAAATACTCAACAGTTATCATTGTTTAATTTATGGTCTTATCTACTTTATCAGTGGAGTGCCATATTGTATTTCGTACCATTAATCGTTATAATTTTATGCAAATGTAAAATAATTAATTGCGATGTCCGACTAATTTATGGCAATATGCCGGATGATTTTGTATAGTTGTTCGTTTCCATCATAACTTTTCTTTTTTCTCCTTGCTATTTTCATTTGTAATCAGTGAATCAAATTATTTAATATGCTACTACCAATTTATTTATGGTGATTAATAAATATTGTACAATTCAATTTGTGATTGTCTTTGAACTTCTCATCGATATCATTTATCGTTTTTTCTTTCCATTTGTTTGTTTATTTGTTTTTCTTTTCTTCGTAAGCATTTTAAAAAGTTTAATTCATTTATTGTTTATACAAAAATTTGTAATATCATTATTCATTGAAGGGGAGAAATTTTCATATACAATATTGCAAATGTGTTAATTTCAGTTGAGAAAAGAGCGGCTTACTTTAAATACCTCTTATAACAAATAATAATCCTTCAGATGGAATGATTTGATAATTAGCAATCATTATTAATTAGCAATTCATTAAATAGGATGAAATTAAATCATTTGGATAAAGTGTTTTAACTTACCCTTTATATTAAAAGTTGCCTGTTTTTGATTCGTGCCTTTTTCAGGGATCCAGAAATTCTATTCTTGTCGTACCTTTGCTTTTTATTTTATCAGGAAATGAATGTTTTGAGAAGTAAAATCCAAAAATTGAAATGAAAAGCGTGTAAATATTTATAGCGGACGTGGGACAGATTCAGTGATCATTCTGAAGTCTCATAGACCAAGTGCTTCTTGTGGA